>JAGFMF010011959.1:480-39928 GCA_019455555.1 Galemys pyrenaicus | reverse complement strand
TTGTTTCTTTTGTTAGGTTGATTCCAAGGTATTTGATTTTCTTGGTTTCAATTGTAAAGGGTATATTTTTCTTGATTTCTTCTTCTTCGGAATGGTTGCAGAAACACCTTTTAAAGAAGGACTATTTTCCCTAAATATATGAACCTATAGTTTTATCATTTTTGTAGATATAAACCCAGCCTATGAATTTTTTAAAAGATTCACTTATGCATACAAAAACTGGGGTGTAGGCCAGAGATACGGGGAGTGAAAGTATTCATCAGAGACAGAGTGGGGAGCAGAACGGGCAGATAGACTGAAGTACACTGCTGAAGGGAGCAGGAGAGTTCTGCTGTGCCATGTGGGTCACCTCCCTGGGTGGGGATCAAACTTGTATGCTGTTGCTGCCATAGCTTCATTGTGCTGAGATTTAATCCCTTGTGCCACAGGGATGCCCTAGCCTATGAATTTTTAAATGCACTTATTAAAATGTTTAATAAATTGATGCCATAGTATATTAAACTTGACAGTTAATTTTATTCTTTTTCCCCCTTTCAGGTGGATGCACGGAGCATACCAGTCTTAGCAAAATGGCAAAATTCATATAGCATTAAAGTTGTGCTTCAAGAGCTAAGACGTCTAATGATGTCCAAAGAAAATATGAAGCTTCCACAGCCACCAGAAGGACAAACATACAATAATTAATTTTAGTGGATCTTAAACTTGTCTTAAATCAACAACCTTCTACTCATGTTAATGTCTTGATTAAATATCACAATACAAAATACCCACACATTAAGTAAAAGAATCCCAGCTGATAAACATGACCTGGACATTTTTAAGAATATAATTAATATATGTACACCCATTATGTTTTCAGGTAACAGGAGGAAAAATGCAGCACAATTTTTTTTTTCTCTTGTTAAGGCTCTGTCATTGAAGCATAAACCTAGAGTGCTCAAAATTGAATTCAGGTTTATAAGATGAAAGCATGACTAGAAGTATCAGATGGCTTTGGAAGCATGTGTATTTCTGAAAAGTGAAAATCTCAAGAGGGAAAAGCTAAATAGCATGCTTTGTCCATCTTGCTTAGAAAAAGAGATGCAGTTTAAATTGTCTAAAGTAGCAGGTACAATGAATATTGTCACAAATTGTATTACTTTTTGAAGCGGTGTGGGTGCTGACTACTAGTAGTATCAAAAATATGTTCAGGATTGTTTTGATACTTGTATTTATAATAAAAAAAAATGTTGTGGGGAGAGGTGGATGAATTTCTGTTAAAAGCCGTTCCTGTGTGTTACATGTAACAGACATGGTAAATATTTGTTTACAGTCTTTGTTTGACAAACCATGCATTTAAGTTTAAGTGAAATCAACAAAAAGGAAATAGGTATATGGATATGTGATTTTGAGATTAAAGTTAGTCTTAAAATGTAAATAAAATGTGGAATGTGTCCTCAGAAACTGTGCCATTTCTATTAATGTGGTATATGTGACAGTACCTTCCAGAGGTAGCAAAAATTGGAATTATGGTAGCTTTTCATATAAACACATCATTTATCATTTATCCTACTTTGTATACCTGGAAATTGAGAGTATTTCAGAGAGCAAATTACCTAGTTTATTCTTTGGAGAAGGACTTCCCAGGTTTTATATTTTGAATTTGATTTCGTCAAGTATATTATGAAAAAGATGTTTGAATTCAAGCAATTTTTATAGAATTATAGTTTGATAAAAGTATACATTCCATTTTTTCTTTGTAATAGCCTTTCCTTTATTTTTCACCTCTTAATATTATCTGTGATTATTATATCCATGGCATTGTCCTTTACTTTGGCATAAATTTAATGCTGAATTGAAAGTTAAATTTGTTCAGCTTTCACCAAGTGACTTGAGACTTTAGGCCACTTTCTTATTTCAAAGCACTGGGTATACTACTTTATTGAAAATGTTCCGCTTATGAATTCACTGAAGAAAATAGAAAGGTGTTAGGTAATAAGGACAAATTTCTCAAACATGCCCTTGACATGTTTCTGTCATGTTTAATTCAGCGTTTAATCTTTGAGCTACCTTTTCCTGGTCTGTAGTACATTAAGCCAGTCAGTAATGGTTTGTCTAAATTTACTAATTTCAACATGGATATTCTATCCTAACTCAAAGATTTTTAAAAAACACGTAGAAAACATATACATACAAATCAAGTGCATGTGTTATTAAAATAGGTTTGAAATACCCTGTAATACATTCTTAAAAGTTTTTAATGGTTGAAGTTTACACTGAATTACATTGATGTATTACATATTTGATGGTTACTGACAGTCTGAAGTAGTCTAATCATTCCTTTTTCACTTTGAAAACATGCCATACATAAACACTGATTAACCAGATATGAATGCTGTTGAATTATTTTTATATATTGGTGGATTGAGAGGCTGGTACCTTGATCTCTTTCCTTATATCCATTAATGTGAAAGATTTTTTCCCTTCAAATATATATTGTTTGAATTCAACCCATAATGTTTATTTCCCCTCTTTGTTTTTGGGATTATGGATCTCTGCAGAAATCTGCATGCCAGTTTCCAAAGCAGAATCCATTTTGCATGTTACAATCAAAATGTACATGGCAATTAAGACACGTTGATTGATTATAGGAGTTAATAAAAAGCTGCTTTTAATTATAGTAACATTTCTAAGCAGTTTTGAAGCAGTTTTTTCTTTTGTCTATTTTGCAAAGTGGCTAGGTTGTAGGTATATGTGGTATTAACTTAAAGGAATTGTAAAATTGCCTTCAAAACTTAAAAGCCTAGCAGGTGAGACTCTTAGGGGATGATCAGATATTAATAAAGATTACAAAAATAAAATCCTTGGCCTATTAGGTCAGTCGTATATTTTACTGGTTTTAATTATGCATTTTGAGAATTGCTAAATTTTAAGTATTTTTGTTCAGTATTTTAAAGTAATGGCATTTGTTTTTATAGGTTTATGAAACTATAGGATTTTGGAACATAAACATTTGTAAGGATAGTCAATGTATTTAAATCTTGATGTGTAAAATAGAAAAAAGTTATCCCTTTAATTGAATTTATCATACTTCAAATTTGAGTGCTTGTATAATGAGTAAGTTTCACTTGGCATGTGGCTTCTTAGTCTAGATTACTTAGTACCAATTTGATGATTTAAATATTTCCTACTAAACATTATTGATAAGTGCGTATGAAATTCACATGTTTTGAAAATTTAGAGGACATCTGGAAAATAGTAATCTATTTCCCTTAATAAATTTGGTGTGCATGAATTTGGATAATTCTGGTGGGTACATCATGAAACAGACTTTGCTTTAAACTATGATCATTCTTAATGAGCACATGACTTTGTTCTTACATAATTTTATAGAATATGAGCACTAATGATGAAGTCTAATATCATTAATAGGATTTTGGGATGTAAGGAATTTTTTCAGATTTCCTTTGATAGATATATTTCAGATGCATAGAATTTTAATACTGATTACTAGGAAAGATCTAAAAGGTATTGGGCTTATTTTTCTGATAGGTACCAATGTATTTTTTCCAGTACCAACTTGATTGACTTGGTTATTTCATAAAAGGGTTCCAACTCTCAGGATTCTGAAAGTACATATTTTGTATATAAAATGGAAACATGAAAAAGAATGGATGTAATGTTTCACAAAATTGATGGGGTCTTTAGTAGTTCACTCACCCAGTACTGTGTTTACTAAAAGGCAGAAAGTGCTTGGAAAGAGTTTATTTTTTATGCAAAGATTAATATGACTCAGAAGATGCTAAAGGATAGATGCAGTCTTACAGTTCGCACAGTATTGGAAAATACAGCATAATGCATAAGCATTTTTGAAGAGAAAATTAAAGAGGTATTTGATACAGAAAATGGCAAGTCAAACATTTTGTGAAATAAGGGAGTCTGAGGAACTGACAGTATATAATGAAAGATAATTGACTATCAGGTGCCAGTGGTGTTTTAAGTCCTTAAGATATTTTCAGCTATGAAAATTGCTGAGTCTTCTTCATCTCATATGTAATCAATAATACCAACCCAAGATTTTTCTAGCACGCTCATTTAGGAAATCAGTAGTAAAATCCAGATCTTAGTTTCTTAACTTCTAGAGATGCTGGGAATCACCAGTTATAACTGACCATAACTGACCAAAACCATGTAAGGATTGTGGAGTGTATTTACTGTTGTTCTAGAAGTAGGTGAATTCATTTATCTTGTCCTTGTTTAATGATGAGCAACCACACTAAATTTATTTGTTTGTTTTGGCAGCGAAAAGATTAAATAAAAACACAGTTAATATTTGATTTCAAAGGAAAACTAGGAGTTGGTACTGAGAAACCAAGGAAAACCTGTTATAAAAGAAGGAAACAAATTAACTGATAGTAAAAACTTAGTTGCTTGTTTAGTAGTTGAATAATTTTTAAAAATGTTCGAACATAAGGAAGCACCGTTAACAAGTTTATAGTCATCTAGTCGCTTACCAAAAAAGCTAAAACACAAGCCTTTACCACTGTGTAGCTTCACAAAGTAACCAGTAAAGTTGGTCAAGACTTTTCCTTTCACAGTGAAAAAATACACTAATTGGAAGTGCTTTATTATATAAAGATGGGATTTTAACAGCCTATGTAGTTTGTTAGCCCTTCATTTGAGGCGTAAAAAGACTTCCTTGATAGTTGACAGAGGATTGTATTGTTTTATTCCTTCAAGCTACATAAGTAATGGCCAGATGTTCACTTTCTATCCATTATCAAATTATCTTTTTTGCTATAATTAAAAATTCTAGTAATTTGTAATGGCTGTACAAATTTAAAGTGGCTGTAGCCTTTATTTTAATACTCAAAATAATTGAGTTCACAAAAAAATAAAATACCTGCCTGCGTTCATAATCTTGAATAATGTATGGATTTTTTTTAAGAAGAAAAATAATTTTTGTGGACTCAGTTTTATTTTGAATTATATTTGTTGAAACATTGTGTTTAATGCATAAAACTTAAATGTATAGTTTTATGCTTAGTCCTTATAAAATTATAAACTACATAGTAATTAAAATGTGAAATAGTATTGAGGATGCTTTATTGAGTTAATCTCTCTGCTTAATATGTAAATATCATTGTCTCTTCTAACTTATTGCTGTGTCGCTGGTGTGCTGCTGGACTTCAAATTTTCTTACCTTCTTTTGATATAAGTATTATGATTTAAGTTTGTCTTTGGTCTTTTCTGTTAGCCACAGATAATTCTTGTAGCTAAAAGTGACCCCTCCCTCACTGTTGGTTGTCCTGTACTCACTCTTCACCCACTTTCTGTAAGTATATGGTCATCTCTGTTCTTATGACCAGTTGTATTGTCCTGTGAGGTGGATTCTTCCTTTGAACTCCTTTAAGTTCCTTACGTTTTCTTTTGCTCATCTTTGATGTGATCCTCTTCACCTTTCTATGTTACAACAATAGCTATTAATTTGAAGGATACTCTTGAGAGACTGGTTCACCGTCTTGAACCAATCTGCTATGCTCTGAATTATACTTCTTTGCCCTTTGTTTATCACCTCTGTTAATACTTATTCTTGTTCCCCCACATTAACCTCCTAACTTCTTTACCACTTAGATTCGCTAATCTTTTTCTCACCTATCTTTGCCCAAATTATTATCAATACATTAATAATTTTGTATCAGTATGTTAATATTTTAACCTATCAGTACGTTAATAATTTTGCCTTTTGGAGGGTTGATGTCCAAGCATCCAAGTATGGTGGTAGTAACCATCACAGTTATAAAATTATTTATTTTATAGTGGATTTATTTTTTTTAATTCTTAGAATTTTAGAAAGTGTTTCTCCAAGTATTTTTGAAGTTAAAAGCAAAACCAGGATATTTTCTTAAATTTCAGACTTTAAAATTGTTAAAAAATAACACTTTTGGAGAAAAATGTATTTGGCTACAAAAAGTGTTAGACTCTAATACTTTATTTGGACCTAAAATTATTGAAATTACTTCCAGAAACTCGGTAACTTTCTATGGGATGAAAATTTTACTGAGTTCTTACTGTCATCAGGTGCTCCCTGTGATAAGCTCTTGTGTAATGCTGCGTATTTAGTACATGAATATAGATGATAAATGTTGAGGTTAAGTATAAATTATGACTAACTGATCATCAAGAGGATAATCAAGTCTGCAGGTGCCTCATCTGGCATCTCTCTTTACTGAAAGAGCCTGAGTGCTTATTAATGAAATGGATAATAATAATGATAAATGAGGAGCAGTAAAGGGGAAACTGCTGCAAATCCTTGGGCAAGTGCTGTTTTTCCCTAGCTCTGAAACGTTTGCTGGTTAGTCTCTTTAACCTTTGGTTTTTTTCTGTAGAGACCATGTTTACTACCCCTATAGTGGTTTCTTGAAGTATTAGGAATAGTTTAAATCACAGTTTTATGCAAACAATGACAACTGATAACATTTTAAAATTACTAATCAAGGAAGATACAGTTATGTTAAAATATGCATTTATATCAAGTCTATTGTGTAGAGTGTGGGCTGGTTTTAAAAGGCAATTCAAATGCACTAGGGTTCATTTATCCTCTTGGTTGAAGGGTTATAAGGGCTTCTGAAAGTGAGTCCTAGCAGACCTGGCACTCCGGACATTGCCCAGAGGACCCTTCTCCCTGTCCTAAGTACAGTGGTCCTGGTAGAACCTCCTCTTGGATAGGGCACGGTTGCCTTGGGCACCAGCAAGTCATAGGATGAAATCTGCTGGAGACAGGCAACTTAATGTAAAACAGCTCAACAAGCTTGAACTGAAAATGCCATGAACCACGTTACATATGCAACCTACATACAGTAAATGTATGATTAGTTAGTGAAGACTACATTTTAAGCTTGCCACTTCCACTCATCTCCACTTCTGAATGTAAATGGTGAAATTGCCTGAGTTGTGGGAACATCCCCTCTCCCTTAGTCATAGTGAAGTCGAGAAACACCCCTCATCCCCATCCAAATGTCTACATAATAAGAATTGGGCAAATCTCAAGAGCAGGGCTTTGTGTCTTACTCATCCTTGCTTCCTGGGAGTTGTATGTAACCTATTTCTCAGGCAGGTTAGGACCTCAGTAATGTTGATTTTTATATACCTAGTTGGTTTTTAATCCAGTGATGTTATAATGTGAATTTATACTTTCTGATACTCCTGCCTGACTTTTAATACTGTTTATCAGTTGTGTGATTTTCGTCAGTTAATCAGTTATATCAACTAGTTCAACAAAAATGTACTAGGTGCCTGCAGCCCTTCAGGCACTATGAGGAACATCAGATTCTCACAGGTTACAATCTAGTGAGACGTAGATACAGGCAAGCAGGCACTTCATCTAGTGACAAATGCCCAAAGAAGTGGGAGTATTGGTATCTGGGGAGTGTTCAGGAGCACCTATTTTTGGGGGACTAAATTTCCAAGGTTTCTGAACAACTACAAATCTTAGGACTTACGGCATGTCTTTTAAAAGTAATTCAACTCTACCTAACTATTGACTTTATCTTAGTGCTCGGTATTCTGTAATTATTAAGGAGTTACACTTTCAAAAAAATAGATTTTGGATAGCCCACATGTTCTCTGGAATAATTTCCTCATCCATAAGTGTAGAGTAGACAAGTACTAAGACATTTTTGGTGCTGTTCTTGATTTCTCAGTCATTTACAGGGTATGTTCCAAGAACATAAAATGTTTTCTCGTGTATCCAACATTGCTAGTCCTGTGCTTGTGTGTATCACTCAGTGGTATAGATCAGTGCTTCTCAGGTTTTGATGAGATTCCTGAGGGTTTGTTAAAATACATATTTTTAAAAAATGTTTAACTTTTAATTGAAGTAATATTTGTTTACGTATAATTTAGGCATATAGGTTTATACCTTTTCAGATATTTGTACTACACCATGGCCACTACCAAAGCACCAATAAACCTCTACCCTAGTCCATTAGGACCCCTCCCCCGCTTTTCCCCACCTCTTCTCCCCTCCTGGTAGCCTCAGTTCTGCAGTTAGGTTTTAGGGTTATGCTAATATTTTTTTTAATATTCCACATGTGAGTGAAATTATGAAGTATTTGTCTTTCTCCTTCCAAATTCTATCCTGTGCATGCTGCAAATGTGCAAGATTTCATCTTTTTTGTAACTAGTATCCCATTGTGTATATACACCACGTCTTAACCCACTCATCTGTTGTTGGGCCCTTAGGTGGTTTTCATACATTCACCAGTGTAAATAGTCAGTGAACATGGGAGTGCATTTATCTCTTTGAATTAGTGTTTTTGTATTCTTTGGGTTGATATCAAGGAGTAGAATAGCTGAGTCATATGACATCCCTAAAGTGCATTATTATTTTAATTACATTTTGGAGGGACCTAAGTGTGTTTATAATGAACTCCTATGATGTGCTAATACATCTTATTTTGGGGGAAAGCATAATGGAAATGTACCTAAACTCATTCTCTTGCCCTATACTGAGGAAGCTCTGTGTGCTATTTCTCTCAAATTCTCCCGTAATCACTTCCTGGCCCTCTGCTGTTAATTTGCCTGGTGTTCTTTCCCTGCCCCATACTTAAGAGCTGCTGGCTATCACAGTGTTAAGTTTGTGGCCTTACACTGGGTAGATGTACGGGTGATTCTGTTCCAAATACTGAAATGTAACATTGCCACATTGTGAAGGTTAATTCCCTTTTGAATGTTCCCATTTGGGAAATAGATGTGCCTAGTTGCTGCCTGTGGCATTGTCCTGTGCAGCCCCACATCTGGTTACTGCACTTCATTTGTGGATCCACTGTGGACATGCACATACATGGACATATACACAGAGACACAAACACACACATACTACCCTGGTCTTGGTTTTACTTTGTTGTGGAATGTGTTCCCTGGGCGAAGGAGAATTCAGCAGTTTATCAAATGTCAGTTATGTCAATGGTGAACTTTGCTAGAATAAAAGACGGCAAATAGTAACATTACAAACAACCTTTGTGTTACAAAATATTTCCATCGCTGAAGAGTATGCCTGTTATCAAATATCTTTGTTTTATAAATTATCTGTAAGCAAAGACAAAGGTAAAAATAAAAACCCCATGATGGCTTCCAGAACTATGTCATCAGCTGTTTCTAAATATTTATGTACTAGCTTAGATTGAAATTTCAGTTGTTACTTATAATTTGAAACAGATTTTGAAGAGCAGTGTTGTAGACAATCATCTGCCTTTTTATTTTTGTCTGAGAAATGGGCATTGGTTGTTTTTTAGGGCAGTTTGTGTGATATGATGGATAGAATTAGTGTGGGCTGTAATTGTCACTCTGAGACCAATCTGAAAGGACAAGTTGGTACAGAGACGAAAGAGGCAAACGGGACTGATAGAAAGGGCAGGAGAGGAGCTGGCCTTGAGGCAGTAGGAGCTCCCTACCTGACCTTTCCATGCTGTGAGCTATTAACATATTTACCACTTTGAATTTTTATTAATTTTCTGTTCTGACTGCTACAAGTTACAAATTGAACTGGAAGTGGTGTTGGTGTCATTCATTCATGCATTTATTCGATATAGGTGTTGAACCTCAGTGACCCACCACAAATACAGACTTTTTACTTGAATCTCAAACTAACCACATGTAAGTTGGACAATGCCCTTGTGTACATAATTGAACCAACATTGGATACACAGAGGTTTGACATATAAAGGAAGCTAGTCCACTTTGGAGCTAACCTGGTATGAAATGCTGCTTAATAGGGCTCTTTAACTGAAGCTGGTAACCAACAACCTAGTAATTTTACTAGGACCCTTCCTAAATATGAATGGTCCCTGCCTCAGGGAGGGTGTTCCCTGGGGTAGAAGCCACATTAAACAATGCTGTTGTTTACAAACAAAGCCAAGTTAAACCAAGTGTTGCTGGGTTGCTCCAGGGGGATTCATTCCATTCCAGCTGCCTGAGAGTGCTGGGTTCATTGCCAGGAAAGCTGGGAGATGAGTTTCTGTCATACCTACATTCCCATTAACTTGTTATTTCTACTCCTTTTAAACTGAGATATAGATTAGATGCCTTTTTGGAAAATTGGAAAATTCTGCACCCTGTGTGTTCTGTATATTTGTTTGGCTTGATTTCTCTCAGTTTTTATATGTGGTTTCTATGTTACAAAATATTTCCTTTTTTTTTTTTTTACTTCTTTGAGTTCAGAGAGTTTAAAGGAACAAAACTGTCTAGCTACAAATTTCTCTTGCAAATCAAAAATGAAGATTGCCAAATGCATAATCAAATGAAGGGTTGCCATTTTGCCTATTTGTTGACACTGTTTCCTCAGAGTTGAAAGAGATATGTTACATTTAATCTGTGCCTTAGATTGACATTTTAAAAAGTGACAAGTTTTGAATCTGACACACCTGCAAAAATAATTCACTATTTTAAGGTGTACAATTCATGGCTTTTAATATATGCATGAGATCATGCACCCATTAACACTAACTTCAGAACTTTCTAAAAGTGATAGATATTTGGAATGTTTCCATCATTTGGCTATTATAAATAATGCTGTTATGAATATTTGTGTACATCTTATTGTGTGGATATATATTTTAATTTCTCTAGTAGTGGAATTACTGATTTCTATATATCCTCACCAATACTTATCATTTTTTGTCTTTTCTAGTCATCTTGTTGGTATAAAGTTTTCATTGTAGTTTTTCCTACTCACTAATTATAGTGAACATCTTTTAGTGTGATCACTGGCTATTTGTATATATTTCAGGGAAATGTCTATTCAAGTCCTTGGCCCATTTAAAAAACTGAGTTATTTGTAATTTTGTTGCGTTATAAGGGTTCTTATATATTCTGTATTCTAAATCCTTATGAAATAGATGATTTGTATATATTTCTTCCATTCTGTGAATTGTCTTCAATTTCTTGATCATATTCTTTGATGCACAAAAGTTTTCATCTTGATGTAGTTCAGATTTTCTATTTTTTCTTTGGTTACTTCTACTTTTAATATGTTTATAATCTTGCTTAGTTTATGGTCATTATGATACTTGGCTTTATCTGGTAGGTTGTCTAGGCTATAGTAACTAGTTATCTTACCCACACTAGTCTTGTTCCAGGGCAGGGAGAAGAGCACTCCAGCACCCCCAAGCCTACCCTCTCTGGATGGGTTCTGCTATTCGCTGCATTAAGACAAATACATAAAACCTTTAATGGAAAGGAACTTTAATACAATTAGGGTGCAGTACTGAAAGGACAAAGAATATAATTACTAAGTTAAGCATTCAAAGTTACCCATCGCGGGCCCTCCCTGGTGGCGCAGTGGGTTAAGCAACGCACTATGAAGCAAACCGCAGCCACTGCAGCTTGAGTTCGATCCCTGCTGCCGGCTGGGGAAGTGACCCACATGGCACAGCAGACCTCTCCTGCCTTGCCCGCTGCTCCCCTCAGCAGTGTACTTCCGTTGATCTGCCTGTTCTGTTCCCCGCTCTGTCTGGTGGATTCTCTCACCCGCCCCTACCTCTGGCCTGTACCCCCCGTGCTTGTATGCATAAATAAATAAATCTTTTAAAAAAAAAAAAAAAACAAAGTTACCCATCTCCTTGAGGGTAAAAGTTTAGTTAAATAGGATTGGCTTAAAGTAAGGCCCAAAAACCTGCCATACTTCTAAAGGACCTTTCAGTAGAGACCCATAGAAAAGGGTCAGAAAAAGTCAGACAAATCCGGGAGGAAAAGAGTAAAATTAAAGTCAAGATGAAAGCTGCCATTATTAACCTCCCCATGGGTCTCTCACCCACATCTGTTCCAACCAGTCCAAGACCAAAAAGTAAGTGCAGTTTCTTCACTTGTGGCTCTGCTCCACATGCCTCCTCCAGGTCTTCCTTGCTGCTCTCCATCCTGCTTCCTTCTTCCTCCCTTCCTTCTGTCCTCTCTGCAGAATCTTCTTTCCCTGCTCTGCTCCACCCACTTAGGGTGGAACCGTGATTCTGGAACTTCCCCTTTTCCTGGGGACGACCCTTTCCAGTCTGAGTGTTCCTTTGAAGATGTGGTTTGTAGATGTTAGCATCCACAATCAGTTGAGTTTAAGTAAAGGAGATTACTTTCAATAATGCAAGTAGGCTTCATCCAATCAGCTGACGGATGTAATAGCAAAAACAGATTTTCTGGAAATCTGTGCTTCAAAACTACAACCTCAAGTCTTGCCTGAATTTCCAGATGGTCAGCCAATCCTACAAATGCTGGACAGGCAAACCCCATAATCACTTGAACTAATTCCTTAAAATAGATTTCTATATCTGTTCTATCTATCTATCTGTCTGTCTGTCTGTCTGTCTGTCTGTCTGTCTGTCTGATCTACCTACCTATTTATCATCAACTCATCATCTGTCATCTTTCAATATTAACTATCATCCATCATTTATGATCTCCTATTTGTTCTGAGACAGTCACATTTGCACCTACATTTTGGCTTTTAAGTCTTTGATCCATTTTGAGTTATATATGGTCTGAGGGAGGGATTCAGTTTCATTCTTTTGCACACTTGTTGAATGGTTTTACCACCCTTGTCCAAAATTAATTGAAAAAACTATATATTTACATGGATTTACTTCTGAACTCTAATTCTATTCCATCGATCTAGCCTTAATGCAAGAATCACAACATCTTGATTACTGTAGCTTTGTAGTAAGCTTTGATTGGGAAGAATGAGTCCTCCAGTTTTGTTCTTTTCCAATACTATTTGGTCTATTCTGGGTCCTTTGCCTTTTCATATGAATTTTCAAGATCACCTTGTTTATTAATGAGGAAAAAAGCAAGTTGAAATTTAGTTTCTTTGAAATTATAGATTGCATGCAATCAGTAGATTGCTTTGGAAAGTATTGACATTTTAACAATATTAAATAGTCCAACCCATGAACACAGTATGACTTTCCATTTATGTATATTTTCTGTAATTGCTGTCAATATTTTGTAGTTTTGAGTATATAAGACTTGCACTTCTTTCTAAATTGTATAACTATGTATGTTACTCTTTTTTTATGCTGTTATAAATGGAATTGCTTTCTAATTTCATTTTCAGATGACTCATTACTACACATTTTTGGTATATTGATCTTGTATCTGCAATCTTTTTTTTTTTTTCCTCTGTAGGCTCCCTGATGAGAACTCATGTGCACTCTATTGGTCTAAACTGTTTTTATCTGAATTAGGTTGATTTCATATTCCCCAAGAACTGAAGCCTTTTACTACTTTTACTTTTCACTAGTAGTTTTTACATTTCTCCCAGGTAGTGACTCGCACTGTCCACCTTAGTGGCTTACTGAAGCCACTAGATGCTAGGTTCTAACTGCAGTTTAATTCTTCTCTCCTAAACATTGTCTAAACTTTGAACCTTTATTTTCTTAATTGGTTTGACATATGCTTAGAACAGAAGATGTTTATAAATGTACAGGGGGATATTTCCTATATAGGGTATGAAAATTGAAAGACATGCAATAAAGATAGCAGTATGAAAATCAACATTCCCTGTTGCCTAAATTGTGATTATTATGTAGTAATGTGTTAACAATCTTTGATCTTTAGTATGTTCTTTAGTATTTTTAAATACTGGTATAACAAACCCAGAAGCTTCTCTGAAATTATATTAGGACACCATTCAAAAGCTGATATTTTACTTCAAATTAAAAAAAATTTAATTAATTGTGTGTGTGTGTGTGTGTGCAGGAGAAAGAGAGGGAGAGATGAGAGAGAGAGGGAGAGATGAGAGAGAGAGAGACAGAGAAACAGAGAGGCAGGAATGGCCTTGAGATTAAAACTCATTTGTTCATGAATCATTTGTCCAGTTAAATCTGTGACACTGGAACATGATTTTTGAAACTCAAAACATTTATATTCATTTTTTTCCGGTTGTTTCTGCAACTAACTCTCCTCTTTTCCAAAACTTTACATTGATGTCACTTAAAGTAAAATATGTCAACATTTTAACATTTTATCTCTAAATCCTTAAAATGTTCCTCTTAAAAATAAGAACATGGTTCCTATGTAGTCAAAATAGCATTCTAAAAACTAATATAATTAATATAAACCCATGTAGAAACTAATATAACTAATATAATGATTTTAAAAAATAGATACCTAGAGTGTGTGTGACATGACATTAGTTTCAGAGGTACCTAATATACACACATATATATTGCAAAATGATCACCACAATAAGTCTAGTTAATATCTATCACCACACAAGTACAACTTTTTCTTGTGATGAGAACTTTTATACACACACACATATATTTTACATGATTATTCATTTTTGTACAATGTTTGATTTCTCAGGTATAGTCCCTGTAAAATTTCCACTGCCAATTCACCCCTGAACCATCACCATACTCTCTTGTGCTCTTCCCACCCCCTGTTTTGATCCCTTTCTCTCCCTCTCCCCTACAGAATGTCTCAGATTTATAGTTACCTGCTAGTTTTGTTTGTTTGTTCATTCTTCATTTGATTTCCCTATATTCTTATAAGTAAAACCATCTGATATTTTTCTTTTTTCCTTATGACCCTTCTACTGAGCATAATCCCTTCCAGCTCCATCCATGTTCCTGCAAATGGCATGAGTTTATATCTTTTGATTGCTGAATAGTATTCCATTATGTGTATGTATCACATCTTCTTGATCCAGGCATCTATTTTGGGGCATTTGGGTTGTTTCCAGATATTACCTACTATAAATATTGCTACAATAAACATGGGTGCAGGTATCTGTTTGAATTAATATTTTTGTGTTCTTTGGGTAGATTCCTAGGAGTAGAATTGCTGGGTCATATGGTAGCTCCATTTTTAGTAGTTTGAGGAACCTCCACACAGCTTTCTCATAGTGTTTGCAGCAGTGTAGGAAAGTTCCTTTTTCTCCACATCCTTGTCAACATTTGTTGTTGCCAGTTTTTTTGTTTTGTTTTGTTTTTTAATATGTGTCATTCTCGGAGGGGCGGGGAGGGTTGAGGGCAGACCGGAGCACGAGGGACTGAGGTGATGGTGCACTGGTGAGATGGTGATGGGGAATCCATGGGGATTACAATTGATGGCAAGTATATGTAAATTTTTAAATATTTTAATAAAAATGTGTCATTCTCACTGCTCTAAGGTGGTATCTCTAAGGTGGTATCTGGTTTTGATTTGCATTTTCCTGATTATAAGTGATGTCAAACATTTTTTCATATACCTCTTGGCCATTTGCATTTCCTCTTTCAAGACGTTGTCTTTTTTGCTCTACTGTCCATTTCTTGACTGGATTGTTTACTGTGTTTTTGCTGAGTTCGAATTCTTTGTAGATCTTTGTAATTAGTCGTTATCACTTGTATGGAGTGCAAAAATATTTCTCCTAATCAGTAGGGTGTTTGTGTTTTGGTTAATGTCTCTTTTGCTATACAGAAGCTTTTTAATTTGATGTAAACCCAGTTGTTTATCCATTTCTATGTTATGAGAACTTTTAAGATACACTCTTTTAGCAACTTTTAAATATACAATAGATTATTATTAACCATAATCACTATGCTTTATAAGTCCATGCCCATGACTTACGTATTTTATAACTGAAGTTTATACCCTGAGACCACCCATTTCACCTTCCCTTCCTACCTCCAGGGGGTTAGGAAGGAAGGGAGGGGCACCGTATTAAGTATAGGGATCTGCCTATAGGCACATGCATGTACTATAGTGTAGGCTGCATGTACGCACTGACTAATGATCTGTTTTTTTTAAACTAAAATTCTTGCTTCAAACTGAAGAAACGGCCCTGATGACACCTTAAGGAATACTATACATTGACGCCATAAGATGTATCAGGATAACTGAGAAGCTGTTAATAAGTTCTAGGGACTGAACATGATGAATACCAGGAACAGCTATTATGGATTATTATGATAAACTGATTCACTTATGACTACTTTTGTTCAACTCACTATGGAACAGCCAGCTAGAGATGAAACACTGGAATCATCTCTTCTGAATGTTACGCCCACTGTTCTTGTAGATCAGTGGCCATGGCAGAATGTTTTCTTCAAGGTGCTGTGTCCACTGTTCTCCCAGATTGATGGCCAGTGATCTGAAAAATAAAAGCACTTGTGGATTCAATTCTTGTCTCTGTTTATTGGTTTGGGTAGTGACATATAGCAGAACCTAGGCCTATTCCAGTTGAGTCCACTTTGTTTTGAGTTTTTAGATTTCACATATAAGAGAGATAAAACAGTAGTTGTTTTTATCTTATCTATTTCCTTAGCATTATGCCCTCAAGTTTCATTCATGTGTCACAAATAGTAGTATTTTCTTTTTCATGGCTGAATAATACTGTATTATGTATTTATACCATATTTTCTTTATTAATATATTGATACTTAGGTTGTTTCTATGTCTTGGCTATTTTCAGTAATGTTGTAATGAATATGGGGTGAAGAGATCTTTTCAAATTAGTGCTCTCATTTGCTTTGAATAAATACCCAGAGTGGGGCTACTTGCTCATATAGTAGCCCTATTTTTAATTTTTTGAGGAGCCTCCATACTGTTTTTCCATTGTGGCTGCACCAATTTACATTCTTTACAACAATACACAATAATTCCCCTTTCTTCATATCCTTATAAGACCTATTATTTCTTGTTTTTTTGATAATAGGTGTGAGGTAATCTTTCATTGTGGTTTAAATTTACATTTCCCAGATGATTAGGGGTATTCTGTGTACCTGTTGGTCATCTGTAGTTGTTCAGAAAAATGTCTATTCAGATTATCCGTTTTAAAATTGTATATTTTTTTGCTAATTGAATTGTATGAACTCCTCATAAATTTTGGATATTACCCCTTTATCAGACATATTATTTGCATCATATTTTCTCCATTCAGATGGGTTGTTTTGCATTTTGTTGATGGGTTCCTTTACTGTGCTGAAGCTTTTTAGCTGATGTAGTACCACATGATTATTTTTGCTTTTGTTGTCTTTGCTTTTGGTGTCAAATTAAAAAAGTCATCGCCAAGACCAATGTAAGGTGCTTACCTCCAATGTTTGCTTCTGTGACTTTATGATGTGAGGTCTTACGTTCAGGTCTTTAACACATTTTGAGTTGATTTTGTGAATGGTG
This sequence comes from Galemys pyrenaicus, assembly GCA_019455555.1. NCBI lineage: Eukaryota > Metazoa > Chordata > Mammalia > Eulipotyphla > Talpidae > Galemys > Galemys pyrenaicus. The sequence continues at coordinate 22,807 of JAGFMF010011959.1, read as the reverse complement.
TAAGTTAATGTTCAATTTCACTCTTTTACATGTTTTACCAGTTTTTCCAATACCATTTATTGAAGTAGTTATCCTTTCTTCATTTTATATCCCCAGCTTCTTTGTCATAACTTAATTCCCCATAGATGAAACTGTTTGGGTTTGGGTTTTGTTTTTTGGGAGATACTTGATTACTGTTCCTCTTTCCTTGCTTATGATCAGTGTTCAGGCTTTCTATTTACCCCTGATTCAGTATTGATATATATTTTTCTACATTTCTAAGAATTTACCCATTTCATCCAAATTATTTTATTAGCTATCATATAAGATGTTCATAAGTAGTCTCTATGATCCTCTATATTTCTGAAATGTCCCCCCAGTACCATATTGTTTTGGTTAATATCATTGCAGTATAGTTTAAGCCTTGCAGGGTGATACTGCCCTTCTTCTCCTTTTCATTTCTGATTCTATTAATTAGATTGTTCTCCCTTTTTTCTTAGATATTCTAATTTGGGCTTTGTCTATTTGCTTGAAATTTTTTATAAGAGTCACTTCCTCCACCCCATCCTTTGAAATTTTTTATTTTATTTTATTTATTTCTGCTTTAAATTTTGTTAGCTTTTGCCTTTACTGTCATTGATTTTTCTGCTTTTTTTTTAGTAATGTAAGGTGAGGCAGAAGTTTATTTATGTTAGCTATTTTTTGTTTCTTTATGTGAACTTATATTGCCATACATGTCCCTCAGTACTGATTTTGCTTTATCCTATGCATTGTGGTTGGTTGTGTCTTCTTTTTATTCATCTGCAGGTATTTTAAAATTTCTTCATTGGTTTCATCATTAATTCAGTGGTTGTCCAGTACATACATACATTGTTCATACAATCTCCATGTATTAGAGTTTTTCCTCTTTTATTTTTGTGGTTGATTTCTACTTTGATACCATGTTGGTCAGAGAATATACTTCATATAATTTCAAACTTCATGAATTTATTGCTAATTGTTTGTGACCCAGTGTGTTGTTTATTTTGGAGACAATTCCATATGCCCTTGAGAAGAATATATATATATAGTATATATATAGTGCGTGTATATATATACTATATATATATATATACTTTATAGGGGTGCAATGTGCTCTAAATATTTTTAAGGCACATGTGGCCTAATTCTTTATCTAAGGCTATTCCTTCCTTGTTGATTTTCTGTCTATTGACCTGTCCATTGTTGAAAGTGGGTTATAAGCCCCCTACTATTATTATGTTGCTGCAAATGTCTGGTTTCAGATTGAAAGAGTTACCTTATATATTTTTATGATCTTTGTTTGACACATATTTATTAGTGAGCATTATGTCTTCCTGAATCCTTTAATCACAATGAAGTTCATCTCTGTCTCGTTAATTTTTTTAAGTAGAACCTATATTTTTTCTGATATAAGTATTTTCCTTGCCTTGCTTTGGGCCCATTTACTTGTAGGAATGTATTCCAATCTTTTACTTTGAGTCTATATTTATCTATATTTGTTTCTATTGTTTCTATTTATCTATATTTGTTTCTATATCTATTGAGTTTATATTTATCTATATTACTCATTTCAGTCAGAGTGGGGAACACCTAAAAGAAGATAATTCAGGAAGGTTGTAAGAAAAACTTGATCACTGAGGTTGGTGACACTCAGGAATTTAGTCAGGCAAAGGCAGAACTAAGGAACAGCTTCCAACCAAGAAGAGGCACAGGCAGGCTTGGAGAGGACTGCCCTGGGTCTCAACCTAACACCTAAAGAAGGGATCCACTCAACCACCTTACCCTCCCCTACCAGGGCTACCATGTGACTGAAAACACTGGGAAGTCCAAGGTGGTGCTGCTGAAGCAATACCTGGTGCACGCCTTGCTGAGATGGACCATGTGGATGTGGTCCATGAAGCCAACTTCCCAGGGTGCAGAGTAAGGCATAAGAAACTGGAGGGACAAATGGAAGACACTGACCATCATCACTAAATGCTTCCTCATGATTTTGTATGAGAGAACCCAGGAATACTTCAATTAAATAATACTACTTATAAATTTTATTTTTATTATCTTAGAGTAATGGTAGACAATGGTCTTAGCCAGTGATGTTCAAATATATCTTTAGCTACAGAATGCAATGGAAAAACCAGATGACAGTGTTTAGGTTGGAGGGACATTACTGGGAAGGGCGGGGTGTAGGGATATAGTGGTGGGAGTTTGATGGAGGGTTTTTTTTTTTGAAGATTTATTTATTTATGCATACAAGAGCTGGGTTACAGGCCAGAGTCGCAGGAGGTGAAAGAATTCACCAGACAGAGTGGGGAGCAGAACAGGCAGACTGATTGAAACACACTGCTGAGGTTAGCAGCAGGCGAGGCAGGAGAGGTCTGCTACACCATGTGGGCCACCCCCCACACTGGCAGCAGGGATCGAACTCGTGCTGCAGTGGCTGCGGTTTGCTTCATAGTGCGTTGCTTAACCCACTGCACCACCAGGGAGGCCCTGATGGGGGGTTTTGAATGTCCCACATCCCCCCTCATGCCAGAGGTCCCTGAAGCAGTGGAAAACTTAGGATTGGTTTATTTGAAAGCTGCTTTCTTTTAGAGTGGTTGTGCAAGTAGCCTCTGTGACTAGCAGGACACCAGACATCAGGTACAAAAGTTTAGTGGGTTAACACAGAAATTCGTAGACGCATAGGCTTCGAATATCTATAGCCCACAGGGAATAAATCCTGTGGTTTCCAGAGAAGCACTGCCTATCATATTTTCACACCAGCTAAACTTACTTCTGATTCTACTACACATGATTATGCTGGGAAAAACAGATTTCTAGAGCTACAGAAGTTTTTCTAGAAATTTGATGGCATGCTTCCTTCTTGTCGTCAGCCTCCTTTTCCATTGTTTATGGAAATACAGATGTTCTTGTTTGGGCTCCTGATTTCTCTGAAGGTAATGATGTAAGTTTCACACAGGTTCTTTAATTGAAATTTGTTCAACATGGGGTGCAGAAGCCTTTCTGGATTTGGATGTGACTGAAGAAAATCAGAAGCCAAGGCCAGGTGCATGAAATGAGGGATTTGAGTTAGTAACCATAGGGGTTTTGCAATCTTGCTAAAATGTTAACATAAATTATTTGCAGTCGATCTTTGTTCATTGGGCAGTTTGTTTCAAAAGTTTTGGCCTCTTCTCCTATCTTTATTGAAAATTTATATATAATTGTTATTATTTTTCCACCATGGGAAGAGAGAATACTTGTTTAGTGTTGAACTTTAGACTGACATTTGTTTTATTAATTCAGCTTGACATAAATTCTCCCTTACATTTTGAAAATTTTATGACCTTTAACTTATGATTTATTTTGATTGTGGAATAAATGCATGAATGAAAAATCTCAAAGAAAAAGAAAACTGGCAGTGTAAGACTTCAAATATTGTAGGGCTTTATTTTTTATTAGGTTAGATGTTCTAATGAAAATAAAACATTGACCTAGACTATATTAATTCTTGATTAGTGCACTTTAAATGTCATTTATAAAATAGCATCCTTAAGCAAAGTTTTTGGGTTTTTTTTGGAGATAAAGTTTGAAGTGGTTAATAATGGGATAAACTTTGAAGGGGTTAATAAAAAGATTTACAGCAGAACAATACAAACGCATGGCACACGGGACACACCCTTTCTAAAAATGTCTTTTGACTGCTCCTTTTCAATCTGCTCTCCCTTCTTTTCTGTGCTTTGGTCATCTTCTCTGTCCTTCCCAGCAGAAAACAAAACCCAATCACAACAAAGAACAAGAATACAAAGCATGTTAGATAAATTTATTCATGTCTTGTGGTTCATAGAGCCACTGATGATACATCAGTTTAAAGCTTCCACCTTGACTCCAAGGGCTAATCACAGGAACAGAATGCAAAGATATCTAATGTCAAAAATTGCTATTATTGATACATTTTCCCACTTCATTGCACTTGATTTCAAAGCAAGTGAAAGACATCTTCTTAAAAAAGTTCTATTCTTGAAAATCATCTGAAGAAAAGAACACATAAATTTCAAAGTTTGTTGGTGAAAAATTTAGAAACAATTTCTTGATTAATGTTTTAGTTTGCTAGAGTTAGTGCAAACTAATGTTAATCTGTTTGAAGACACAAGCATTTGGTCAGATATCAGTGAAAAACACAAGCTTTTATAACATTCAATGCATGTGTGAATATTTATCACTATTTCTAGCTAAATTTATACTTAACTAAATATGCTTTTTTTTAGTGGGTGAATGATGTGGAGTACTGTCATAGGAATATTTTGATCAGAAAAAATTTTGTTGAGAATGTGAGGTAAACTGGATTTGAGAATGGGAAGAGACATGGTAGGTGGGGAATTTAGAGGGAAGTAGATGGTAAGTGCAGTTTGGGGGTTGGGAGATGACTGGCAGATCCAAGATAGAAGTCTATTCATTGCCTCATTCATTTATTCAACAAATATTTATTGAGTGGCTACTATATACAAGGCATATTGTAAACCCTGAGTGAGGGGTTAGAGGGGAAGACAGAGAAACATATCAGACTATTGTAAGATATTGGGCATTTACTTTTATGAATTCTTTTTTAAAAAGATTTATTTTATTTATATATGCATACAAGAGCTGGGGTAGAGACCCGAGGTGCGGGGGGAGGAGTGTGTGAGAGGATTCAGCAGAGACAGAGTGGGGAGCAGAACAGGTGGATTGACTGAAATACACTGCTGAGGGGAGCAGCAGACAAGACAGGAGAGGTCTGCTGTTCCATGTGGGTCCCCTCCCTGGCAGGGGATCGAACTCCTGCTGCAGTGAGTGGCAATAACTTGATAGTGCTGAGATTTAACCCCTTGCATCAACAGAGAGGCCCCAGCTTTCACCAATTCTTTAGCACATTTATTGAACAATAATTGCAGCACAGGCTAGAAGAAGTAGGCATAAATCTACAGGTAAAGTTTTAGCTCTAGGAAGTGCTACAGGTGACAAAGTAAGCTGCTTAAATGCCCATGACCTGGACTTCAACTAAGTAAAGTTGATCAAGGTGAATCTACAAGATTTAGACTCTGCCCAGAGAAACTGCTTGATATAAATTTGACTCCTGTGAACCAGTACTGTGCTGGGGGTTGTTTCAAGTCTTGTGCGACCTAAAGAATTTGAATTGATTCCCCAAATGCTTTTTTTTTTTTTTCAGGTTGCCTGCCAAGTTTTATTTTGTCCAAATATGGGCAAACAAAAAGGGAAGTAAATAATTTTGGGTGTGGGAGTAAGGAGGATACAGATAATTAAATGCAGAGCAAGGATTGCTACATCTATAAAAGTCTGTGACTTAAGGGGGTTTCAAGAAATAAGAGGTTGTTTTTAGGACTGTTTTCCCAAGGAAAGAATTTGTAGTAATTTAATCATGTTCTGAAATCTTACTTGTAACCCAGACAATCATCAGACTTCAGACACATTTTAACAACTCCACTTATTATATATTAGTGATTTCTAAACACTAATAGTTACAAACCAAACAAAGCACACACTCCTTAGATACTTGCAGAAGGTTTTTCTTGTTGTGTTTCCGTACTTATAAAACAACATAAATGGACTTATTTATTTTATATGTAATACTATGTCTCTTGCTTTAAAAAAAAATCATGTCTGTTATTTGCCTTTCTTGTCAGTACATGTGAGTCCAACCCACTCAAAGCGGTTTGATTACAGCATGTGCAACTGTCACATTACTGATACACATTCAGGCCAATTTTCAGTTTTTACTATAATTGACAGTATTGAAAAGAGTAAATTTTACACAAAACTTACACATGTGAGATTATATCTGTAGGTGAGATCCTGTGTGTGAAAATTTATATCACATTAGGTTCTTTCCGTGTTTCCCTAATGTTTGGTGACTTTGAGATCCTTTTCATGTGTTTGTGATCCCTTTGGGTTTTCCTCCCCAGGGATTTTTCTTTCTAAAGTTTCTTTGTTTTCCCTTGTGTTTTTTCATAGTAATTTATAAGAACTATTTGCACATTTTGGATATTAATTTACTAATTTTATGCACATTGATAAAGGTATCTTGCAGATTGTCACTTTTAAATCTGCTTCTATTCTATTTCATCATTCAGAAGACTTTAATTACCTGCCCTTAAGGTAAGCATTTTTCTTCTTTTCTCATTTTTTTTTCTTTTCCTTGTTTATTACATGGTTAGAACCTGGGTAGAAAGCACAAAGGACTGAGGTGATGGTGCACTGGTGAAATGGTGGTAGGAAATGGGGACCACAATTGATGTCAAATAAATATAAATAAAGGGAAAAAATGCCAAAAAAAAAAAAAAAAAAGAACCATCATACCATGANAAAAAAAAAAGGAAAAAAATGCAAAAAAAAAAAAAAAAAAAAGAACCATCATACCATGATGGATACAAGTGATGATGGTGGACAACTTGTCTTACTGCTACTTCAAAAAGAAATCTTTGCTAGCTGTCACCTTCTGCTAAATATCTTTTGTAGAAGTAGTTTTCAGTTAAGGAACTGTTAAAAATTTAATAAAATATTTAATCTAGAACATCAAATATATTAAAATCACCACAGGTAATAAATGTAAAAGAAATTAGTGAGTTAATTTTAAAAAATATATATCTTATATCATTGTTCATTTTTATACAGTGTTTGCTTTCTCCTCTCAAGTGTAGTCCCTGTAAATTTCCCACCAATTCACCCGTTCACCATCGTCCCTTGTGCTCTTCCCTCCTGTTTTGATTCCTCTTCTTCCTCCCCTTGCATATTGTGTCTAATTTATAGTTGCCTGTTAACTTTATTTTAATTGTTATTATTTTCCTGATCTCTTATTTGGTTCCTCTATATTCTTCCTACATGTGAAACCATCCAATATTTTTCTTTCTATTTCTGGTTTATTTCGCTAAGCATAATCCCTTCCAGCTTCATCCATGTTGCTGTGTATGGTATGAGCTTATCTTTTTTGATTGCTGAATAGTATTTCATTGCGTATATATACACCATATCTTCTTGATTCAGGTGTCTATTTTTGGGCATTTGGGTTGTTTCCATATCTTACCTATTGTAACTGGTACTGCAATAAACATAGGGCTGTGGGTATACTTTTGAATTAATGTTTTTGTGTCCTTTGGGTAGATTCCTAGGCGTGGAAATGCTGGGTGATAGGGTAACTCCATTTTTAGTAGTTTGAGGAACCTCCACACAGCTTTCCATAGTGGTTTGGATCAGTTTGCATTCCCATCAAGAGGAGATTCCAATTAAGGCACTTTTTAATCTTACTGAAAGTTTTGATTAGGAATAGGAATGTATTTTTTATTGATTCATTGATGGAATGACCTGTATCTGATATGTCTCATGCCTTCCATGCCAGTAAAGATGAATCAGATGCTTAGAACTTCATTACTTTTGCCTTTTAGCTTAGTGTGGGCTTCTTCTAGGGAGGCACTCTCGCTCCACAGGCCCCACTGTCCATCCCAACAAGGAGTAACTCCATACTGTGTCTTACCTGAGTAGGTCCCAGATTGCTTTCTTCCTATTGCTTTTGTAGAATCCTGGGGGCGATGCCGGGCTACATTACTTTCCAGGAACTGAATCACAGAGGACTGTACTGGCAAAGCCCTCTTTCTTGCTTACCTGGAGTTTGAGGATATGTTTGACAATACCCAAGTCAGAGGTCTGAGAGTAGGACAGAGATGTCTTTCCTTAGGAAACTGCTGTGATGGGCGGTAAACATTGTAAAGATTCATGACAATCTTTTTACTGTTACCAACCCATGTTGACAACTCAGGGCCTTAACCTCTCAAGCCTGTGACGAAATCTGCTCCTTTTCTGCAACGTGCCCCTTCGACTATAACTTTTTGAAATTTTCAAAAGGCTAATGATATCACTCACAAATATGTCCATTATCTCTGTCCCCATGGTTCTTTAGAGAGTATTTCAGTATGTGCCAAGCATGTCTGCCCCATTCTTATAGCTATTATGGTCTGGCCTCAAGAGAAGGTAGTTCCTGTGGTCATGGCCATTTACCTATAAGAAAACAAACTGCGAGGCAAGTCTGGAAGGCCTTTTTGTCATCTTGGTTTCCAAATACAAATTGTGCGACTACATAGACTGTGCTTTCCATAATCTTTGTGGTTGGGGACATAATATGAAAAATCTAGGGATGACATCTTTGATCTTGCCCTTGAGTGGGTGGATGCCAAAATTGACTATTGATGCTAGAAACTTTCACAACTCTTTCCTCCAATGCCTGTTCAATACTGTCTCTTCTTGTTTTTAATAATATGGTAAGAAAGTAATTTGAAATAGTCACAGAAAACTACACTTTGCAGGGCCTCCGTGGTGGCGCAGTGGGTTAAGCAATGCACAATGAAGCAAACCGCAGTCACTGCTGATTCCTGCCGCTGGCCAGGGAGGGGACCCACATGGTGTGGCAGACCTCTCCTATCCCACCAGCTGCTCCCCTCAGCAATGGTCTACCTTTGGATATTATAACAACTCATCTCACAGCACCCACATACTTAAAATGAACAGAACAAACTTGTATAAGTTGTCTGAGTAAACAAGCATCACTGAAGACAAAGATTGAGAGAGATATTATGGAAAAGAGATAGTACTGGAAAGAGTTAATATAGAAAATGTGTTATTTCTTCCTTATAATTAGAGTATAAACAAAGACTAACACTTTCTTTTTCTTAAATTTTTAATTTTTACATCTTTTCTATATTTTTTACAGTATTTGATTTCTCCCTCAATTGTAACCCTTATACATATTCCACCACCTCATCACCATGGTCCATTGTGTTCTTTCCATCCCTGTTTTGATCCCTTTTCTCTCCCTTCCCTGCTTTAAGATCTGTAGTTGCCTACAAGTTTTGTCTTATTTTTTTACCTTTTGTTTGGCTTTCCTATATTCCTCCTACAAATAATATCCACTATTTTTCTTCTTTCTTTCTTTCTGACTTATTTCACTGAGCATAATCCCTTCCAGCTTCATCCATGTTGCTGCAAATGGCATGTGTTTTTTTTATTGCTGAGTAATATTCCATGGTATGTATACACACAGACACACACACACACACACACACACCCCACATCTTCTTGATCCATTCACCTGTTTTGGGGCATTTAGTTGTTTCCATAGCTTACCTATTATAAATAGTGCTGCAATGAACATAGGAGTGCAGGTTTCTTTTCAAATTGGTGTTTTTGTGTCATTTGGGTAGAGTCCTAGGAGTGGCATTTCTGGATCATATGGAAGCTCCATTTTCAGTGGTTTGGGGGTCTTTCACACAGCCTTCCAGAGTGGTTGGATCAGCTTGCTTTCTCATCAGCAATGTAAAATGTTTCCTTTTCCTCCACAACCTTGCCAGCATTTGTTAGTGTTAGATTTTTTTTTTAATGTGGGACAATCTGGTGTGAGGTGATATCTTACTGTAGTTTTGATTTCCATTTCCCTGATTATAAGTGATATGGAACATTTTTTTCATATGATTGTTGGTCATCTTCATTTTCTCCTTAGAGAAGTGTTTTTTACTTTTTTTAGCTCTTCTGCCCACTTTTTGATGGATTCTTTGTTATTGTTGAGTTGTGTAAGCTCTTTGTAGATCTTCGTATCAATTCTTTATCTATTATGTGGAGTGGAAATATTTTCTCCCAATCTGTAGGGTGTATCTTCTAGCCAGGGAGCTAACCCACACATAGCACAACAAACCTTTTCTATCTCTCCTGCTGCCCCCCATAGCAGCGTATAGCAGTAAAATCCTCCTGTTCTGCTCTCCACTTTGTCTCTGGTGAATCCTCTCACCCCCTGCACCTCTGTCCTACACCCCACTTCATCGACACAAGAAACAAACAAACAAAAAATAAGACAAAAATAAATGATCTGTCCTATTGGTCCTGGATTTTAGACTATGACCTTATTGTGTGTAATTGCAAAACCTGTGGGATATTCATAAATGGAATATGAGGAAGAAATGAAAATAAATGAATGAGAGTTGAAACAAATATCACATATGAATATCTTATTGTCCATCCTCTTTATTTTTGAAAGAGTGTAGTGTAGACTAGTGACTAAAATGTTCTGAGCATTGTAATTAGAACATTGTGATGTGTAACTACTGTGGAATGAGGAGGCAGTGAGCATTACTGGTGACGGGACCAACTCCTCCAGTAGAGGCAGATCTGTTGTGGCTCACGGGTCTATCAGGTCTGCCTCCTGGTTGTCATTTTGGCAAGGGAGAACGATGAATAGATCATGGACATCTCAAAGATTTAAGGTGCCTACCCTGTCAGAAGATGGTAACTGCTGTGGGAAAAAATTATAGGCAACTGAGGGGATGAGTGGATTCCACCTTTGAATTGGAGATTAGGCTGACCTTATTTCAAGGCTGGCATTTTAGCAAAAGTTTGAAGAACATGAGTGAGTAAGCTGTATAGAAATCTGGGGAAGCATGGGAGGAGCAGTGAGCAGGCTGGGGAGGTGATGTGGAGGGCAGAGGTCAGGAGGGCACAGGCCAGTGAAAATATTAATTTTCTTCTGAGTGATAGAAGTGGTCATTGCAGGGTCCTGAGATGAGGAGGGACATATATGAACACTATCCTTTTGGCTGTAATGTTAAGAACAGACAAGACCAAGGGATGAGGATAGAGGACATGTTGGGTGGTTTCCAGACCTGGTGGATCAGGGAGAGCCCAGGGCAGTGGGTATGGAGTGTCCCTCTGGTCACCACAGTGCTCACAGGTCTGATACAGGACTTCCTGAATTTCAAATGTGTATAGTTATTGGGCTGTGTATTTTTCTGGTTTAGTGTCTTAATTTCTCAAAGATTAGAGACCCTATGTAACTATAAATATTGTAGAACAAGAATCTGAAAAGCTAGATGGTTTGGAAACTCATGAGTTGCTTTTTCTCTGTAGGGCAAAATGATCTATTCAGTATTTTGAGTTTAAGATGAATTTAACAACACCTGAATTTTCTTTGTCAATTCCATTGAACTGTAGGAGCAGCTTGTTGCTTGGGGCAATTTCCTGTGGAGGTCCTGCCTCCAGCTTCCCAGTGGACCTTTCCTGGGGTCCTACTAGTACAGGTGGCTCCATGTACACTGTTGATGTTGGGTCACAGAGCCCTATGCATCTTCTCAGATGTTGTATATTTTAAGGAAAACATTGTGGTATTTTTTGAAGAGACTATTTTGGTCTCTTCTTGCTTTTTAATGGGAGTCACAAGAAATATGACCTAAAAATGTGAGGAACACAAGGGTAAATTTGATAAGGAAATAGCAGTGGCCTACAGAAGCTTAGACTTTCTGTAAGACATGATGTTGGAGATGAATGCATGTGGAGGGCCACTTAAATTATAGTGTTATATGTGTGCAAACACTCAAGTGCCATTAACCAAACAAAGAACAGACAAATCTCTCTGGAGCTTTTTGTAAACTGAAAGTTCAAGACAGGACTGAATTGGCTATATAAAACAGGAAAATTACAGACAGGATGTTCAATGGAGAGTGACAGGAGAATATGTATGGACATTTATTTGAAGACAAGTGGACACCATGGCCATTTGGACATTAAATGAAAGCGTCATTGGAAAACCTGACTTAGTTTTCCCCTGTTTAGTCACTAGGAGGAGCAGGAAGATAGCAATTCACTTTGCTTTCTCAAATCCTGATGGATTTTAGGAATTCTACATTGGGTAACTTCTCATCTCTAATTTTTAACCCCATACTTGGGTGATGTTCTTGTAGAATAAGTTTTTACTTTCTGTACGAACCAAGTGAGGTTTTAGTGAAGGTTTGCTGAAATCGTAGAGTAGAAGGCTATGAGATTTTGATTTTTACTTCTTGAGCTAGCCTAATTTAGTCATGGGATTGACTGAAAATCAATTAAAACTCGGACCAGAGTTTTAGGTGCTTTTGGTGCATCTGTTTCCTACATCCATGATATTTCTACATTTATTCTTGAATTTATTTGGAACTGAGAGAAACATGGAAGTCTTAGGAACTAGTTCCAAAATATGATTCAAATGAAATGTCCTATTTTGATTAATTACTTTTTTAGTGATTTTAAGGTACGATTTAGCTGAATTTTATCAAATTGGAAAGTGATTTTTTTCTATGTGTCCTCTGAGCTTATAATGGTTCTTAGGATTTGAACTATTTTGGAAATGTGGATGATAAAGGTAATTTGTTAGGGTAGTGGGATAGCAAGTGAATTAAAAATTACTTTCACTAATGTTGATATGCTTTATTAGGACAATGCTGATAATATGAATGGCTTGAGAAATTTTATTTCTCCCCAAATTTAAAATCAAATGCTTCTTCTTGGCTTAAGATTTAAATCACTCCCCTATGTATTCCCTAACCTCCCATTCTCCATATCATTTGTAACATTTTTATTTGCTACTTAGCAAAAATATATCTAAATAGAAAAAAAAGTCACTTTCTTTGCCTAATGAGTAACTTGAGGCTTTTTCCAATAGGCTTCATTTGGTATTAATGTATGTTAAGTTCCATATTAATTTACAGATTTATTTTGATAATTGAAAAGTGACATTAGTATATTTTTTAAAGTACTATATTAAAAAATAAAAAATAATTATTTTCCAAATTGCCCTAAAAAATAGCATTGTGTGATTCTATAGAACTCAATCAATGTTAACTTTTTTTTGATCTTGGGGACTCTATCAACTGGGTGAGAGGTATTTGTATTTTATTGAAATGAGAATTTCTTTGAAATGTGTCACTGTATCTGACAAACTCATAAAGTTTGAAATTAGCCATCTCTGTAAATATCCACATTTCCCCAAAGAGTTTTACTAAAATGTTCCCATTCCTAGTTTGCTAATGTATGGAAAGAGGAAGAACAGAGAACATTTTACTTCGGAGGAAGGAGTTAAAGACAAATATTTTATTCCTGAGTTACAGGTCTTCTTCCTGAAAGCTGCAATATGCTATTATAACAGCACAGAGCAGGATAAAGCCCTGGTACACATCCAACTTTGTTTGCCTTCACTGGATTAGAAGAGAAAATGGGATATACAAACCTTTGTTTTACAGCTGACTGAAGTGGGAGACTTTACAAACTCTCTGTGGGATGTCTTTCCTGCTAAGCCAGGCCGGAGGAGAAGTGGGGGAGTCATTTGCAGAGTGAGTCAAGGCTGTGATTTAGTCCCTTCTGCAGTATCTGGTAACTGTCATGGCACATCCTGGACTTTTTCAGAGTTCTTTTATTCTTCTGGTGCCCTTGGCCAGCACAGGGACTTCCCTGGCCTTGATATAATTAGAATGGAATAAAATCTAATTTTAATCTGTCTGAAAATTCTGAAGTTAAGTGAAATTCTTAGGTGAAAAAGATCAAGGCCATCCAACATGTAAAACTGTTTATATGTTAGAGGCAGGCAGCAGGGACAAAAGAAGCTTGGAACTCAACCAAAAGCTAAAGTGCTTTAGATGATGCAATGTTTAAAACGCATTTTTTCAGATGAGGGAAGGAGCGTTCTATGATTGGCAGACAGAGCACTTTAAATTATTTATTTCCTTTTAGTGAAATGTCATGAAGGATACAAAATCTATGTTTTTCATAGAGTTCCTCTGCCTTTAAAGGAAGCTGACCTGTCTGCTCTTGTTGCTTCTTTTGCTGGCCTCTCCTTCTCAGAGTCTGTACTTCCACACATTTCCCTTGCATTCTGTCCCTTCTCATTTCTAAGATCTCTACTTTCCATATCCTGATTTTCATCTACTGGCAGTTTATGGTCACACTAAATGGTCATTTTGAACTTCAGGATTCTAGGAGAGAGAAATTAAATAAGATACTAAAAAAATTCATCAGAGTGAGTGTTTTCTGGACACTGAATATCCTGTGAGAGTTACTGTCTATAGGTTTGTGCCTAAAACCCCTCTCTAACCAAATTGCCTGTCCTAGAATTAGACCATGAAATAATCAATAATCATGTTATAGGCGTTTTGGTTCTTCTATAAATCTCAAACTTCAGCCTCCCAGTAAACAACCTTATGTCTTGGGCCCATTCTAGATGAAGTCCAGTCTCAATGAGAGGATTTTAGAAAATGCCTTGGGCATTTACCCAAATGTTGAGGTATTTGTTTTTATGAAGTGAATATTCCTCTGAAATATTTACTGTATCTGACAAGCTAATTCCTACATCCATGATATTTCTGCATTTATTCTTGAACTTATTTGGAACTGAGAGAAACACGGAGGTTTTAGGAACTAGTTCCAAAATATGATCTAAATGTCCATTGCTTCATAGCACAGTGGAGGCCTAATAGATTTCTGCTGACTAATGTGGTGGCTAGAGGAAGCCTTTGCTGGTAAGCATGCACCCTGACATGCCTTGCTGGCATGGGATTGTGGAAAACTGAAGCCCCTGGTGAAGGCCATGCTGATTATGGGAGCAGTGGCCCCCCAGGCAAGGAAGATTGGGAGACTTTGATCCTGGTTTGGATGACTGAGCCAGGGGCAGTGGAGAGTCCCACCAGAGTTGCCAATTGAAAAGGGGGAGAGGAGAGTCCCTTCGTGGTCACCAACTGAAACAGCGGCAGAGGAGAGGGCTTCTCTGAGACCAGAGAGTCACCAAAAAGCCCCAATAGGCCAAAAGGTCATAAACCAGAATCAAGGGCTTTTGCAATAAGGGGCCATAGCCTAATAGAGAACAGTGCCCCGTAAGAGAACAGGTCACTGTCTGTGGGTTCTCAGCCACACACACAATTGCAAGAGACCTCAGGCTCCTGGAACAACAACCATGGGGTTTATTAAACAGAGGAAACAAAAAGCTTACTGTATCCACAAGTGGCTGGCTACTTCATCCTGATAGAGCCAGTGATGGTTGTCATCAGTCACCAGGAGTGCTGGATAGCACTGGATAGTAGCAATGGCCACTACTAGTCCTGCAGAGTCAGTGTGAGAGACACCCATTGTTGACAGCAACTTGTGAGTTGTTGGGTTATACCAACAGCAAAACAGGTCTTTGAGACACCAGGCCCAGGGCCGTTGGTGCTCCTTTTAGTCAATGTCAGAGACAAGACTGAGGCCAGTCTCTGAGAGTCCTTCAGCTTCTCTTCCCTCCTCAGAGGGCAGCTGCTGGATGCTCTCCTTCTTTGGAAGCTAGAACTGTCTTTTCCTCTTCAGGAGCTGATGTAGTTTCTTCCTCGTCAGCGCTCTCTTCTTCCTCTACAGGGGCTCTTCCTCAGGGCTGCTGCTTCTCTGGAGCAATCAGGCTTTTTCTGGCCCTGGCATATATCCACTTTCAGGGTGCCCCACCCACCAGTCTGATTGGACTGTTTTTCAATCCTGTGGTTGAGTGATCCATTCCATAATTCAGGAAGTGCACTTTACATAGAACAGCTCTGCCACAACTGACTTGTGGTGAGAGGTGGGGTCCTGGTAACAAAGCACCAATCAGCTCATAGCTTAAAACTGATTGGTCCATTCCACAAGTCAGGAAGTACACTGTTACATAAAAAATCTCTCTTGTGGTGGAACAGCAGGGTAAGAGAACACCACTGCTCCTGCCGGCTCCCACCACTGAGGTGGCTGGGGTCCAGTAGCAAGCCTAACCCTCTGATGCTCACTGACTCTGTTTATGTGGTTGATTCAGCTGTGATCTGCTCTGAAAGCAGTGTCTCTAGAATGTGTGTTTTCTGTATGTGCTTGATTATAGGAGCATGACAGGTAGATGGATGAGTTACTATTTGCAAAGAGTTCAGGAAGTCTTGGGTTGAAGAGTCTGGGTAGTTACAGAGCATGGTAACTATTATTTTAATGCTTTCAGAGACAAAACCAGGCAGAGTAACTCCTCAAAGCCTGTCCATCCAGCTGTTTTGGGAACCAGAAATTCTTTCCCTGCAGTGACTGTCAGATTCCAGGGAGAGCAGGCCTTTCGTGTTTATGACATTCACCAATAAGTTTACATTAAATAAGTACATATGGGAAGCTTGTGAGTGGTATTTCTCAAGAGAAATATTTGTTTCTTTCAGCTTTGCTCTATGGAATGTAATGTTACTGGAAGAATTTGATATACTGCCTGTTACTGGACATGTTAGTTCTCTTGAAGAACTGGTTACAAATAAAACCAGGTGGATTGAAGTTTTTTGTTTGTTTGTTGATGTGATTGGTTAATTTTGGCACTCAGAGTCACTCATTTTCTTAAAAAAATATTTATTTATTTAGACTGTTAATTTTGGGTAGTATTTGAATTCTCCCCTCTGGTGTGGTCTCTGTAGGTCTCATACCAGACTCACTCATTTTTGAGTCTGTTTTTAGAAAACTTCAAAACTGGTTACTTAAAAGAGAGGTTCAGAATGTGTAACTATAATGAAATCAAGGCCCATTTCTGTTTGTCTTTTTTTTTTTTTACAAAAGTGTGTAATTAACAATGATGCAAGAAAATAAATTAAAAATAATAAAAATTTAAAGTTCAAACTCTTTAAAATTAAGGTTCTTAAGAAAGTGAAATTTTTTTAAAAAAAGTCAATCTACAAAGTTTATTATGCTATTTTTACTTAAGAATAGCTGTTTGATAGAAACACAAGTCACATTTGTTACAGTTTTTAGTTGTAATGCCCCCCAGTTTACATGCAGCTACTGGTCTTTGTGGTAAATGCCAATATGCCTGCTCCAGTCCATGTTAGAGCTAACTCCGAGTAGCTTCAATGCTAACTGCTGTTCTAATGACATTCCTTATCTTGTTTGTCATTTTTTTCCTTTGTACATTTGAAAGATGCACTGATTTTGGAATAGAGAAAGAGTTTCTCATATATTCAAAATCTGCACTTAGACAGTTTATTAGCTTTCATCAGTGTGGAATTCTAGTGTCTGGAATATTCCCCTTTGGCCCTATTAACCGTCATGGGAAACAGCAGAAAATCACACCAGCAATTTTACCACAGACATTCTCTGTAGGACCTGGAGCAAATGACAGAGACAGAGCATGCTATTCTGCATCCTGCAGGGTTTGGGGCAAGGTAAGTTATATGAGCGGGGTGTGTAGAAACTTCTGTGGAAGAAGCTGCATAACAACTGGTCAGATATAGCCTCTGGGTGGATGATTGGCCTTGCTGCAGCCAATTCCCCACTAGAAGTCACTCTAGCATCTAGGAACAGACTGTCCTGGCTTGGGGTTCCCATTCCTGCTGCTCCTCAAGCTGAGTGTGTGAGGGTACTGAGGGTGTGTTGCCACTTTGTGGTTCTTCCATAGGAACCAGGCAGGAAAGAACTGGGCTTCTCTGTGTAATAAATTGGAAGACCAGAGAATTAGTCAGTAATGTTACCTAATTATTGACCAATGTGTGTTTGTGTGTGTGTGTGTATACATATACATACATACATTTTTTTTTTCTTAGAGGGCATTTATGTCTTTTATCTGGAACCCAAACATGTCAAAGCCTTTCATTACTATTTTATAAACTCAACTATTTTCTACTGTCTCCAACAAATGCCTTTCCAGCTTGATCTTGTGTTATTTAATCTTCACCTGCTTAAATTATTGATTGTACTTAGACATAATAGTAATTTTGTAACCAGTGGCTAAAGCCAAAAGATTTATAGATGTGCCTGTGGAGGAGGTTGCTGGTGAGGATAGATGGCCCCAGGGAAAATGCTAAAAAGTGGGCTGGGGCAACTGATAGTAACTCAAGGTACTGCAGAAGGGGGTGAGGAAGGAGTCTTCACCATGTAGTCTTAACATGGGGGCGTCAGCAGATTTAGGCCCCCACTGTGCCAATCTTTGAGAAGGCTGTTGAGGCCTGGCTGAGAAGGCGAATACACCCTGGAACCAGGCGTCTTGCTGAGGTGCGTAAGCGTGGCTGCTTGTCGGATTGTTTGGCGCTATTGTTTCGAGTGTTGCTAGTCTGGTGCTGTGCTGGGGCATCCCTGCAACTCATGGAGCATCGCCTGTTGTGTCTTTGTCAGTTGGAATCTGGCCTATAGTCTGCCTGCCATGGGTCCTCAGTGGCGGGAAGATGCCATTTTAACTGCTTTTGTGCTGGACTGAGAAATTCTGGACACAGCTTTGGTGAGGTAAAGGCCACTTTTGGCTTCAGTAATTCTTTGTTTTCCCCTGGTTTGTTAAATAAATCCCTTTGTTGTTGTTCTCTGAGCCTTGCAATTGTGTGAGGGTGAAGAGCTCAGTCAGACAGTGACCGTTAACTATTTGGGCGGTGTCCTTGGCCAGTTCAGTGCCCCTTGCTGCCCTTTTTCAATTTGAGAGGAGGTTTTGTGTGTTGGCATTTCTTTCAGAATGACGGCAGCACTCTCCTGGTCCAGGTGACACAGCCTTGAGGTTCTCCCTACTTCTTAGCCCTTCTCACACTTTTGCATGAGTTATCCACACACACTCTTTGTTTGACACTTAGTTTTTACTGACATCTTTTCACATGGAAAAAGTAATGAAATTATCTCCTAAATTTCATTAAATACCTACGTTTCTTTCAGCAGTTGCTACATCTTGTGTACCTCAGTGTTTTTATGTGCAAGATAAGGAGAGGGACTTTAAATCCTCTTGGATTCAGTGTTAGGGGTTGCTGAGACACAGGGATGAGCACCAGTGATCCAGAACTTTACCTGTTTATCTCATCCCAAGAAATGTCATGTTTCTCTCTTCATGTGTTAGGATTCTAATAAGTTTTAATTGGAAGGAGTATTCCTATGACTACAAAGAAAACTCCTAGGTGATTTCTGACCTACCATCAAAATGAAATTAAATTGTTTTTGTAAATTGAGTTGCAATTATGCAACATGAACTAACCTATATAAAGTGTATATTGAGTAGCAGTTTAATATTCATAATGTTTTGCAATCATCATCTCAGTGTAGTCTTCAAAAATAAAAGTGTAATCTTCATAAATAAAAAAAATATTTATTTATGCATACAAGAGCTGGGGTACAGGCCAGAGGTGCAGGAGGTGAGAGGATTGACCAGAGACAGAGTGGGGAGCAGAACAGGCAGACTGACTGAAATACACTGCTGAGGGGAGCAGCAGGCAAGGCAGGAGAGCCCTGCCTTGCCATGTGGGTCACTCCCTGGCTGGCAGCAGGGATGAACTTGTGCTGTAGTGGCTGTGGTTTGCTTCATAGCGTGTTGCTTAGCCCACTGCGCCACCAGGGAGGCCCATAGTCTTCAAATATTTTAATCACCCCTAAAGAAAACTAGGTACCCACCAGGACTCACTTCCGATGCTCCAATTGTCCTGCACCCAGTAACCACCAAACTAGTTTTACCTCTTTGAATTTACAGTGAAAACACTGTATATGTTTTAGGGGCATATATTCACATCTCTGCAAATGTATGTCATCACACCATGCCCAGGACCAAAGCTGCAAAAATCTTCCACCTAAGGCATTGGACCCTATCCCCTTTTGCTTCCCGACCTTCCTCTCCCTTCTGGTAGCCTTGGAGCTGCAGTTAGATTTCAAGGGTTTGTTTTGTTTGGCCTGTTTCTTTGCTTGCATTTTTGTATTTTATGCATGTGTGAAGTCACCCCACATTTGTCTCTCTCCTTCTGACTTATTTCACTAAGCATAGTTTTCTCCAGTTCCTTCTATGTTGTCACATAGGAATGGGTATCTCATTGTGGTATTCATTTATATTTCTCTAATAAGTGATTGTGAACATCTTTTTATGTGCCTGCTGGCTATTTGAATGTCTTCTTTGGAGACACGTCTGTTTAGTCCTTTTCTCATTTTTTGATTGGGTTGTTTTCATTTTGCAGCATTTTCTAAGTTCTTATATATCTTTGATAGTAGTTTTTTTATCAGATGTATAGTGTACAAATATTTTGCCCATTCGGTAGGGTGTCTTTTCGTTTTAGTTATGATTTCTTTCTATACAGAAGCTTTTTAGTTTGATGTAATCACAGTTGCTTATGTTCTCTTTTGTTTTCCTTGCAGTTGGGAACAAATTCTCACAGCCGTCACTAAAGCTTATGTCATGAAAGGTTTTGCCTGTTTTTTTCTATGTATTTTTTGGTTTCAGGTTTTACATCCAGGTCTTTTATCCATTTTGAACTGATTTTTTGTATGGTGTGAAATTGTTGACGGGTTGCATGAAATGGACCAATTTTGCCAACACCATTTATTGAAGAGGCAAAATCCTTGGTACAGTGTTTGTTTTTGACTCCTTATATGTGTAGGTATATTTCTGGGCTTTCAATTTTATTCCAATGGTATATGTGTATGTTTTTGTTTTAATTATTGTGGTTTTATAATATAGCTTTAATTGCTGGAAGTGTGATACATCAATTCTCTTTCTTCTTTGTCAAGAATGCTTTTGCTGTTCAGGATCTTTTATGATTCCATGTGAATTTTCGTAGTATTTACTCTAGTTCTTTGATATATGTCATTGACATTTTTTATTGGGATAGCATTGAATCTATATATTGCTATGGGCAGAATGGTCATTTTAATAATGTTGATTTTTCCAACCCACAAGCAGACTTTTAAAAATAATTTATTTATATATATTTTACATCATTGTTCATTTTTGTACAAGGTTTGCTTTCTCCTCTCAGGTGTAGTTCCCATTAAATTCCCACCACCAATTCATCAGTGCACTATCACCATAGTCCCTTGTGTTCTTCCCTCCCCTTGTTTTGATCCCTCTTCCTCCCCATCCCCTGCAGAATGTCTCTGATTTATAGTTGCCTGTTAATTTAGTTTTAAAATTTATTGTTATTATTTTTTTCCAGATCCCTTATTTGGTTCCCCTATAGTCCTCCTATAAGTGAAAATAGCCGATATTTTTTTTTTCTTCTGACTAATTTCACTGAGCATAATCCCTTCTAACTCCATCCATGTTGCTGTGTATAGCATGAGCTTATCTTTTTTGATTGCTGGATAGTATTCCATTGTGTATATATATCATATCTAGATACAGTCATGTATTGTTGGGTATTGCAAGTCCCCTGCAGCCTGACAGCCTGGAGTTTCAAACGCACATGGAGCACAGAACATAGAAGCCTGTCTTCTCCAGACACAGTTCAACACAGTCCCCAGAGCCCTGAAACAGCAAAGCAGCTACTAGGCTCTGAGACCCCGCTAGGCATCAGCAGCAGGTGAGGAGGCTCATTTAGCACGTGAGAAGAAGGTGCGGGGGCCGCTCACACCCAGCGCTGGGGATGCCCGCCCCAGAGAATGTCACACGTCCCCAGACTCTAGGACAAACCCCCGTGCTGAGCACCCTTCGGTGGAGCAGACGAGCCCCGGGCCCCGGAGCCTCCGCGCAGCAGACGCCAGAGCGGGCAGCAGGAGCCGCTCTTCAGTCGGAGGCGGGCACGGAGGGTCACGGAGGGAATGACCCGGGCCCCTCTGTCCCTCCGGGCCCAGTATGAACCCCCCAAAACACCTCCCCAGTTCTCCACACGCAACCGCTCCCTCACCGAGTCCTCCCACGCACCCTGCAGTCAGCTGCCCTCCGAGACGTTCTCTCTCGCCATCCCTCCCTTCAGCTCACCTCCTCCGTTGGCGGCCCACGGCGGCCCCAGATAAGGGCATGGATGACGCTTCCTCCAGAGAGACCAGGTCTCTTAGGCCCAACTCACCCCAAATACTGGGAAGCCCACGGGAGCCACAGAGACGGGTCTGGGCTGCGCACATGTGCGGTCGGAGGGGCGGTGTGGGGCGGAGCGCGTAGGTGCCACTGGGCGGGTCGGGCAAGCAGGTGCCGAGGGGTGGGGCGTGGAGGGGTGGGGCGGCCCCAAAGCGCTCTCTGTGGCCACGTCCACCCAGCAAGTCAGGTGCAGCCTGTCAAATCAGAACATCAAACTCAAATGAGGCCAACGGCCCTGTCTTCTCCAAACCATGTCAGCTAAAGTTCCAGGAGGCCACTTAAATGGTCAAACGGGTCTATTTGGATTTAAAAACTTGCTCCGAATTACTCAGTGGAGACCACAGATGCCTCACCGAGCGCACCCCTCCCCCTGGAAGGCAGAAAGGGGGTGCATCTCTCTGGGGCAGCCCAGGTCCTTCCCCACCCCACCTCCGCATGTCATCACTATGCTGTCCCTGCATTACCCACCCTCACCACCAGACGGCGCGCTCTGTCGTATCTCTGCACTCTGGCCCTCAGGGCTTTCCATCCCCCCAGGATCC
Organism: Galemys pyrenaicus; assembly: GCA_019455555.1. Lineage (NCBI taxonomy): Eukaryota > Metazoa > Chordata > Mammalia > Eulipotyphla > Talpidae > Galemys > Galemys pyrenaicus. The sequence goes on along the minus strand of JAGFMF010011959.1, from coordinate 706 downwards.
CCAATCTTTCCTCGGCCCTTCCTTCACTATCCAGCCTCTAATTGCCACATCATGTTTATGAATCTACTGTAATTTATTCAACCACTTCCTGGGGTTTTCATTTACATTGTTTCCAATTGTATGCTACTCTAAAGAATGTGCTGGTGCACATTTTTACACAAAACGGTTTTATCTGTATTTCAAACATTTCCTTAGGTTATTCCCAAACATGGAATGACTATGTCAC
>JAGFMF010011958.1:9540379-9571999 GCA_019455555.1 Galemys pyrenaicus | reverse complement strand
GCGTCGTCGTTCAGGAGCCGCACCTCTGTGTACGCTGGAGGAGGAGACAGGGCCTCAGCCACAGTCGTGAGTGTCCCACCCAGCATGGGAAGCAGGGGGGGAGTCCTGCTGGGGTCTCACCTGAGCACACGAGGTGAACAGCCCTGCGGTGCCGGCAGGTGCCTCCTGGACAGGGCGCCCTGGGGCAGGACCAGAGCCGCGGCTCCTGCCCCTCACACCGGAACTCCTCGGGCCAGACCCGTCCACCTGACTCTCTGAAGGGCACGTTCCTTTGGACAGACAGAGGCTTGCCGCACCCCAGCTCTGCACAGATGACCTGGGCCGTGGGGGACGTGAAGTTCTGGTCAGACACTGGGGTCCAGTCTCCTCTGAAACCCACTTCCACTTGCCCTGAGCAGGGCCCAGCCCCTCCAGCCAGACGCACAGCTGATCCTAGAGAAGAGAGAAGTGAGTGAGTGCTCAGCACCTGTCAATGTTATCAGAAACACCATATACAGACAATGGTGTGGATTTTTCTTATGTAAGGAAAGAACGTGGAAGAAGAGATTCTGACATTCAGAATTGCCTTTTCACTTGTGAGTTTCTGAAGAGAAAATTAAGAGAATTAGCAGGGTCATTTGACAACTGAGTCCCAAGAACAAGTACAATTTGAAGTGTTAGAAATGTGAATTCCATATCTAGGGTCAGGAAACTACAGTGTGAGGACATTGCTCTGTGGGGGGTGTTCAAACTGGCCCTGAGAAGACTAGCCCCGAGTTATTAAAGAGGCTGGAGGCCTGTCATCAGACGGGAAGAACACCCTGAGACTCCGGGCTACAGTTCTGGCCAGTGTTGTCTCAGGAGCTGGTCCCCATGTGACTGAGGATAAGGAAATCCACGAGTCCTGGCTCAGGACTGCTCCCAGCCACAGACAGATGATGCTCCATTGGAGGAAAGACACATAAAGTTCATTTCATGGCTCACATGTTACTCTTTGATAACTTTTGATGGCAAGGGATTCCAGGAACCTCTCAGATGACCTGATGGTAAAGAGGCTGTGCACAGTTGACTCTGGATGCCCAGAAAGCTCAGCATCATGTGCAAGGAGGGCTGAGCCTGGTGTCTCTCCTGAAGCCCGGGGGTTTGTGCATGAGCCTGCAGGGGATGAGATCTCAGTGGGAGGTCATGAGACACCCGAATGTGCTGATCCCTTCCTGCTAAGGGCTTCTCCAAGACCTGCTAATGCTAAGGAGTGAGAGTAATTGATGTATTTTAATCCTACCACTATGTTAACTGTGTATTCCTGTCTGGTGTGGGTTCCTGAATAAGCAGCATGCAGCAAACAAGGTGAGAGCAAGGAGAGGAGGGAGTACACAGGTCATAATTTGGATTGCACTAGGCTTAATGTGGATAAAAGTTACAAATATTTGAATAAAATGGGTTCATATCTTGTTTGACAAATATTTGAATAAAATATTTGTCAAACAAGATATGAACCCATTTTATCATCCTGTACTCCTACCATTTACCACCTATCCCTGCAACCCTTTCTCATTTTTTATGTAGATGGAGAAAACAATCTCAAGAGCTACAATTGGAATAGAGAAAAATTAAAAGGGCATCAAGGTCTGTAGAAATGGGGTGTGGGTGGGTGTGGGTTGGTAGTGGTGGGAGTGGGTAGAGTTGAAACTTAATGAGGGAGACCACAGAAAAGATTCACGATCATAATTTGGGATCAGGGACCACATTTTGGACAAAATTAAATGAAAATGAAAAAAAAACACAAATTATAAACAGTGTTTTTTCATATGCATGTCTGGCTTCTGAGTGTGGCATATTAATTATGGACATGGTAGAATTCTATCTTGTAAAGGACTCTGTCAATATGCAAACTGGGATGCATGTATGCTAAGATTTCAAAAGAATGTTCTAAAAAGTCAACAGTATTATACAGAGAGGGAAAAAAGCAGAAATTAAAGAATGTAAGGCTAAGCAATAAGCGTGTTCACTTAGGAGTATGACTGGTGAGATCATGGTATGTCTTTTGTTTCTGTCCCATTTCCTTGCCTCAGAGGGTGGACCCCCAAATGGGCTAGTTGGGAGGTTGGGCGTGGGCTTCTCATTCTACTTAAAGCACTTTCTCATAACACGTTGTTAGTTTCAATATTAATCTCATGAGATGACAAACTCAGAATAAGAAAGAAATGTTCTTATATGTTTTACTTAATCTGACGTATATTAGATGCCCAAATACATGTTGAATAAGTTCTCAAACAAATGAAGATATAGTCTTCTGAAGCAATTTAGTGATTTTAAAACTCACATGAAGGAGACAAGGACAGACTGGGGACACTTGATGGGGAGGGAAGGGGGAGGGTTGAGGGAAGATGGGAGCACGAGGGACTGAGGTGATGGTGCACTGGTGAGATGGTGATGGGGAATACATGGGGATTACAATTAATGGCAAGTATATGTAAATTTTAAAATATTTTAATAAAAAAATAAAACTCACATGAAAGAAAATTGTAGGAAACATGAAATTAAAGATGGATTGAAGGGATTAGATATCAAAAACAATAGACAAGAGTGGGTAGGAATAAATATAAAATATCTAATCATCAAAAAGATGCACACAGAAATTTAGTATTTGTAAGAATAATATTTTCAATCACTGAAAAAGATACATTATTCAGCTAACGTTGAAAACTTAGAGATAGATTTTAAATAAAATCATAATTCCACTTGCTATTAATCTCAAAAATAAATTTATAGTAATTAAAAATGTATATAGATGGAATACTATATAGATGGAATACTATATAGATGGATACTATATAACTAAATATGTTAGTGGGAAGTATCATTTTAATATTCCAAATATTCCATCTATGTTCATCCGAGGTAACTAGAATTTAGTTCACCACAGAAAAACACCCAATTCTTTGGCGTCGTTTTTATATTTATTGGAATGTGAATGTAGTTTCTGCACAACTGAGGGTAAGGGAAGAGCTCCTCCCTGAGCTCCTGACAGGCCTTTATGAAGAGTGAGTGAAATTTCAAGGTGAAGACTGGGCTCCCCTGACAGCTCCTCTCCAGAATATTGTTTGTTTACTGGAAATCGGTCCATTGAATTGATCGGAAACGTGTAAGGATAACTTTCTAAATACCTGCCTAAGTAGGTGAAATGCGAGGACCACTGAAATTGGCCACTTAACCTAACCACACAATCCAAAGAACCAGTATAAGGAAAACTGAAAGCAATAAACCCACTTATATTAGCCAAGTGCACTGTAGAGAATAGGGTTCACATCGGGTCACACTATTACTTCTTTTATCTATCTATCTATATCTATCTATCTATCTATCTATCTATCTATCTATCTATCTATCTATCTATCTATTTATATTTGACATCAATTGTGGTCCCCATGGATTTCCATCAACATTTCACCAGTGCACCATCACTTCAGTTCCTTATGCTCTTTCTGCCCTCAACCCATTCACTCCCCCCTCCCCACCAAGTGTCCCCTATTTGTCCTTGTCTTTTTGGTTTTGTTGTGTTATTATTGTTGTTGTTGTTGTTGTTGTTATTCTTTTCCTTGGTCGCTTATTTGATTCCCTTATATTTCTTCTATGAGGGAAATCATCTGGTTTTTTTTTTTTTTTTTTTGCCTTCTGGCTTATTTCACTGAGCAGAATCCCTTCCAGCTCCATCTNATTCCCTTATTTTTCTTCTATGAGGGAAATCATCTGGTTTTTTTTTTTTTTTTTTTGCCTTCTGGCTTATTTCACTGAGCAGAATCCCTTCCAGCTCCATCTAAGTTTCTATAAATGACTCTAGTTTATCTTCTTTGATTGCAGAATAGTATTCCATCGTGTATATGTACAACAGATGATTGGATCAAGAAGATGTGGTATACACTATTTCTTCTATCAGAAGGTTCGGGGCCACCCAAACCCAGCAAGCCAAATATATTCCTTTCATTGATAAAGATCAATGTGTTTAAAGAGATGTAAATAATAATATCAAATGCTTTCTCCTTATTTTAACCCAGAGAGGCAGAGCCCAGGGAGGCTCTGTCACAGGAGTGACTGGTCAGGACACAGAGGGGCGCACACTCTGGCCTCCAGACAAGGCTGCTTTGCTGCCTGTTTTAGCTCCTGACAGCAGCTCCAATCCCAGGTTCCTGCTCATCTTCCTCAGACACATGCTAAAGCGTGTCTGGGCCTCTCTCCTCAGTGCTTCACCCTCCGACCCTGTCACAGAGGATGGACCATTTTCCACATGTAGCCCGCGTGCAAGAGAGACATCAACCTGATCATAGGTGGGATCTCAGGGACCAGCACCAGGAATCTGCTCTCTGTGCCCAAACCTGAGTCTGGAGACCCACAATTTCACACTCCTCAGCTTCAGCTTAAGGCTGTTTTGGTCAAAGGGCATTCCCCTTTCACTATTAATGGCCTTAGGACTTGCTTTTCTCTAGGGAAGCAGAGAGCGAGCATGACCTGACTGATTTCATCACCTACTTTCTTTATTCCTTCTCTCTGACCAGGATTTCCTCCTCTGTCTTCCCTGTAGCTGTGACTCATCTGCACCCAAACAACTCTCAGGGCCCCTGACCAGTAGCCTGCCTCCCTCCCTCACCTGCCTCTGATCCTCCAGCTCCTCATCTATCCCTCCAGGCTCTGACTCTTCTGTGGAACAGAGCACTGGGCGCCTGAGACAGGGGAAATGTCTCCAGGAGGTTGGTATTGCTCAGTAGGAGCCACAAAGATTGAGGTATCCTCCTTGAAGACCAAATTCATCCTCTACTCTTTGGACAATGGGGCTGCCCCTCCCATTGGAAGGCTGAGATGATCACGGTGACCTTCCCATCAAGGGCAGCGAAGGCAAGGAGAGTAGGTTATGGGGATCCAGAAGTGGGCCAAGATAGAACCTCTTATTGGAAATGATGAAATGGAGACAGAGGGGAGGCTGCAGAGGAGGCATCTCCAAACTCTCTGCACAGGTCTGTAGAATGGGAATGTGAGTTATAATAAATCAATGTTCTTCTCTTTTCAAGAAGTTACTTCTAGTAGAGGAAAAATACCAATACGGAGTTCTGATTCTTTTGAAAACATTAGGAGAGACAGGGACAGCAAAATACAAGGAAAACTGTTGCTTCAGAAGGGGATTTATTTACATAAATCAGCACCCTCAGGCAAAATGAAAGTTGTGGTCAGATATGTCCTTGCACAGAGGGCATCTCCACACACCCCTCACCCTCAGTGCTGCTCAGGGAACCCTGGTTCTTCTCTCAGTCCCCCCAGCCATTCTCCTCCCTCCCAGATTCTATAAACCATATCCTCCTCTTTTGAACAAAGTTTATCCCCTCATTCCCAATGTCAAATCCTCCAGTGCAAATATTTTCAAGCCATCAAATAAAATAAATCTATGTAATCTCTTTCCATGAAACATACAAATTAATGTGTTATTGCCTCCACCATTGACTTCTCAGTGCATGGCTCAGTGGGCCTCCAAAGTTTAAGTTTATACAAATGTTTTGGAAAGAAAATAAAGTGTGTTTTCCAGTAACAATGAACAAAAATGTGTGACCCATAGTTTTCATCCATAGTTTTTTGGCTATACTGGCAAAAGAACTCTGATATTTATGCTTAAGTTTAGGAAGGATGCATGATAGTTGGCACGAATCCATTCAAACATCTGATTTGTTTGCAGTCCCCTGTGTCTGCTCTTCTTGACCCCGTGCCGAACCATACTAGCACCATCACACAGAAACTACTAACCCAGGGAAGTGCATCCTGATTCTGTTCTCCCCACTACTGTCTCACTGTACAAGAGGAGTTTGTGTGGATATCTCCACACTATATATGTCTGTACGTATGTATACATACACACACACATATATATACACATGCATATTTATAAATATAAATATAAACATTTATATATGTTTACGCTTAAAAAATAAATTATACCTATTGTAAAGAGTGCTGCTATAAACATAGATGCATTCATAGGAACATGGATGGAACTGGAAGGGATTATGCTCAAAAGAAATAAGTCAGAAGGCAAAAGAAAAATACCAGATGGTTCCAACCTAGGAGAAATATAAGGGAACCAAATAAGGACCAAGGAAAGGAATAAGAACAATAATAATAATAATAATAATAAAGACACAAAAACCAAAAAAGGAAAGACAAGGACAAATTGGGGACACTTGGTGGGGAGGGAAGAGGGGGAAGGTTGAGGAAAGATGGGAGCATGGGGGACTGAGGTATGGTGCACTGGTGATATGGTGATGGGGAATACATGGGGATTACAATTGATGTCAAATATATATAAATTAAAGGGGAAAAATAGAATAAAAAATAAAAATAAATAAATTATAAATGGATCATGAAGATTAATCAGGATGATAATGCAATAAGTTGTTTATAATGCAATAAGTCAGGTCCCACCAATGCAGAAGATGGATTAGCATTTCTTTAGGCATAAAGGACACTCATCATTCACTAACTCTGTGCCCTTGGGGATATAGAGAGATGTGTCTCAGAGCTCTCTGGACCATCTGTCTCTGCTGTCTCTACAGTCACCAGCCTCCAAGGACTTTCCCTTCCCTCAACCCCTGTAAAATGCACTGATCATACCTGAGCAGATGACTCCTGCATCCTCGAAATGATAGCAGTAGTGGTCCCCCCAGCCAGAAGATGAGCACTTCCACAGATGGGACTCCTTTCCCTTGCATAGCAGGTTGTTCAGCCAGATGGGCCCTGATCCCTCCCCAAAGTGAGCAGAGACTGTGGCGTTGAGGGCCTCCCCACAGCCCAGCTGTCTGCACACCACGTGGGCATCACGCAGGTCCCAGCCGTCATCACAGATGGTGCCCCAGGAGCCCTGGTGAAGGATCTCCACTCTGCCGGCGCAGCGATGGCTTCCGTCCACCAGGCGGAGCTGTGTGCTGTCTGCAGAGGGAGAGTCAAGTCAAGGGACAGCATACCCAGGTTCTTGTCTCAGTACATATGAGACATCATGAGGTGATGCCCCTAGATTCCTCAGCACCTCAATACCAGCCTAAACCTAAGCTAGAAATCTTCAGGAGAAAAATCTGGGTTTTCTGTCAGAGGTCAAAAGGGAGCAGCTAGACCACATCCCATGGCCTCCTGCTCCCCAGGACTCATGTCTCACACATAAGCAGAGGCCTAGACCTACAGAAGAAGGTCTTCATTGGACAACTGAAACAATGAGAGAAAATTGTCTTAGTTTCATTCTACAGCTGAGATTTCATGACTCTCATTAAGGCCTTTGAACATCTATATTAATAAGTCAGGCCCAAATTTAAATATCTGGATATATGGTTCTCCTCAGCAGATTTTTTAGCTTTCAAATTTAATTACTGCTATCAAAACTTTCCAGATTACTTCTCAATATCTGAGAAAGCACCCAATTTTTTTTGTCAGATCATATGTCTCAATTTGGGTTGTGAAGATAAACCCTCTTCCACACATTCAGGTATGTCTATACCAAGATGATGGAGGAAATGGACATGACAACACAGTATGTTTCTCCTCTCAGAAGAGAAGAAAGAGACAAGAGACTCCTCATCAGGTCTAGAGGGCCACAGATCTTGATAGTAAAGAAACTCTGAGTTATGATGGGTCCAAACTCCTCCTACTGACAAGGAAATGTGGTTCCTGGAGACAGAGCTGACCACTCACCTGGCTCGGAATACCCAGCACCATCTTCTTCTTCTGGGAGGACATGTTTCTCACTCATTTCAGGGGAAAAAGGAAGTTCAGGAAAATCTTCATCATAATAATAACTGTCTCCCGTGGCATTGACGTGCTGTCCCGCAGATTCTAGAAATGGACAAGGACTGAGGTGCTGGACTGTGGGTGCTCAGTCCCCATACTGCAGAGATTCCAACAGCTGATATGTATAAACTCTAGAGTCCAGGGCTGTCTCTGGACCTGTCAGGTCAGTGGAGCATGTAACACAGATAAGACTTTCCTGGCCCTGGGAGCCCCTCACCTGATCAGTTGTCAGTGCCCTCCTCTGAGGTGCAGATCCTACTGGGGAGACAAATGCTTGTGCTGGGGCAGCACCTGGTTTCCTACAGCAGAGACAGAGCAGTAGAGTGAAAGCAGGAAAGAACAGGACAGTGTAGCTGAGAACAATCTGGTGAGCATGTGAGAGAGCAGGTGTCACCAGGGCCTGTCAGAGCGACCCTGATGCAGAGTTTGTAGGTGTCTGAGAAGATGTCCAGAGATGTCAGAATCTAGCCCTGAGCAGGTAAATAAGCCCAGAGTGTAAAGGGCTAGTAACTGGTGGGTTCCTTATAATCACATCCACTTCTGTGCAATTGAATACAGTGAACAGTTGTGAGCTTCTCAGTATCCTCATGGCAGCCATGAAGCCCATTCCAGTCAGAGCTGTTCTTGCTATGGCCACTCACAGCTCATAATAGAATGTATAATAAGACAGGCCATGATTTACGCATAAATTTTCATTTATGGTTCCAGACTCCAGTACAAAGATCTCCTTGATTAGATGGGGCCACCTCACATCAGAGATGGTGTCAGATGAAACTAACATTAGCCAGAGACACTGGGCATCCTACAGCTGCTTCTTCCCCGAAACAATATGATCTCTACTGGAACTTCATATTAGGAATTACATTTATTCTAAATTTGGAGACTTCATTATTTAAGGGAAAATATAATTTAAGTAAGAGATGAAACAGAAACATAAAACTTCTGCTAAGATAAATCATGGAGGAGCTGTAGGTTTATTCTCATTTCATGACTGTCATAAGGAAGCGCTGTGCTGAGTGTGAAACAGGAGACCTGAGGCCACGCCCACNAGCAGGTTTTCTCTCAGCATCTGCCCAGTGAGCACGTTGTGCAGGGCGGGAGGCCAGAGACCTGCGTCAAGACTCTGGGAAGGCAGAGTGGCTCGTCCTTTACTCTCTTGGTGCTCAGCTACCAGAATATCCAGTCTCTCAGCTGAATTCTAAGTTCCCAGAATGCCCTGGTCACAGGCACAGAGACACTCAGAGGAGACCGATGTCACCCAACTGCCAGCGAGCCTTGTTCCAGCTCATTCTAGGTGCAGTTGGATAACCACGTGCTCAGCAGCCCCTGCCCCACCTGCCTCCCAGAACAAAAGGTGATGCTTCCAGGTGCCTGAGAATGTATCTGGAGTTCCTTATTTTTTCAGACACAATTTTTATATAGTTAAAGCTGTTATTTTATATGTACTATACATAATTCTTCATTTTTATACTGTGTATGCTTTCTCCTCTCAGGTGATTTTCCCATGAAATTCCCACCACCAAGTCACCTGTGTCACATCACCATAATCCCTTGCGCTCTTCTCACACATTTTGTTCCTGCTTCTTCCTCCTCCCCTGAAGAATGACTCAGATTTATAGTTTGGGTTTATTTTCATTCTTAATTTATTGTAATTATTTTTTCCTTAATCCTTTATTTGTATCCTCTACATTACCCCTAAAAGTGAAAGCACACACAATTTGTAACATTAAATATAGTTACATGGCATGTAGATAGATGGGATGACAGAGATAGTTTTTAAAAAAAACAATGTAAGAAAAGTTAGAAACACACCTAATAAATATGATGAAGTTAGCAAATAAGAGTTTTAATTGAGATGCCTGAATTGAGTAAAAAAGAGGGACGAAGGGGCCTCCCTGGTGGCGCAGTGGGTTAAGCAACGCATTATGAAGCAAACCACAGCCACTGCAGCACGAGTTCGATCCCTGCTGCCGGCCAGGGAGGGGACCCATGTGGCACAGCAGACCTCTCCTGCTGTGCCCGCTGCTCCCCTCAGCAGTGTGTTTCAGTCCATCTGCCTGTTCTGCTCCCCACTCTGTCTCTGGTGAATCCTCTTACCCACCCCCTCACCTCTGGCCTGTACCCCAGTTCTTGTACGTATAAATAAAATAAATCTTAAAAAAAAAAGAGGAATGAAGACAAGAAATGGTTAAAAATGGAAAGAATAGTCAATATATTAAAGTTATTCAAGTAACAGTTTCCAACTGAAAACAAAACATTGTTAAAACACACACTGGATGAGTATCCTTTAGACCAGATGAAAAAGAGAATGTGAATGGGGAGATAAATCCAAACTATTTCCTAGACTCTGTTCTCTGAGACAAGGCTCCATCAAAGCAGAGACCTCATGTGCAGAAAGGACAACAGGAGCGGCAGATCCCGACTGCAGGTGCCCAGCTCAGGGCAGAGTCAGTCTCTTGGCACCTGACACCAGGGCTGTGACGTCACAAGGAGATGGGGCAATAGGTGAACTGAGGCTCTAACGCGTGAGTCTGTGCATGAATCATACACTTATGAGAAGTTTCTCTGAGGAGAAATCATGGTCGTTTGAGTAACATGTGATTTCCTCCTGGTAAAATGTACTCATTGCTCACAGCTGGAGAGGTCGGCATGGAATCAGCACCAACTTTATATTTTATTTCCAAAGTGCACTTCTACCCCTAAGAACGTGTGACCCTGCAAAGGGACAGCCATCCTCACAGGTGGTCACATCCTAGGAACTGAATTTCAAGAATTGTGAGGAGCAGACACCTCCCATTGAGAGAACTTCTCAAAGAAGAGAGATACAGAGAGTTCTGAGTGGAGGGGCTGGAAATCAGGAGGGGACGGTGATGGGATGGAGAGGGAGGGGCATGTAGAGCAGCAGGGGCCGAGGCCACCCCGGAGAGACTGGCTGACCAGGGTGAACCAGATCATGGTCACTGCAGGGCTCAACCTGATGTCTTGGGCTCTGCTGGCCCAGGGGAAACAGATGTCATGTAGGACCTGAGGAGATGACAGTGAGAAATCCACCTAAGAACATTCAAAGCACAGGCTCTTCCTCAGCTGTAGACCCTTGAGATGTCACAGACATGATTGAGATCCCACTGGGGCAGGAACACTGGCCAAGAGGGACCGTCCTGGTCTCAGAGGCTACATCCCTCTGCCTGCAGTGCTCATTTCAGTCCACCCAGGGGCACGCACATTTGCATCAGTTTTTATGTTGCCCCCTGGGGTGAAGGACATTGGAGCAAGACATAAGGAGGGAAACCCTCAGGCAGGGAGACAGAACCTGCAGCTCCCAGTGCTGGGGAAGACAGCAGTGAAGCAGAAAAACGTTTGAGTTGTGGGTTTGTGGGGAGAAAAAAGCAACTGACAGGCAGGCTTAGATTGCAGGTGCAGGGTTATCTCATGGTATAATTTAAGTTTCTATTGGGAGTGTTTTCTTGAAAGGCATCCATATCTGCCCTCATCACAGACACGGACACACACATGTCACCACCATTTCATCACAATCCTGCCACCTGCCTTTGAGTGTGACTGTGAAAGCTTTCTAGAAAGCTGACTGCCACTGGCAGACATGCTCCTCGCACACATTCACCCTTCACATGCTCTTTAGACTCCCTTACTCTCAATCTGTGTGTGTCTTATCCTCAGGCTAAAGGAGAAAAAATCCAGAATCATGCTGGGGAGACACAGTATTAGGCCCAGGAAGGACACTCAGAAAACTGCCTCAGGAAGTGACTCAGTCAAAATCCATTACAGGAAAACTGGGAGGTCATCAGATATTTTCTAGATTTGGTATTATTGGGGAAGGCAGAACACAGATTCTGGTCAATGTGAGACCAAGATTTGAATCTGGGCAAAATCTCACAACTGAACTTGAAAAGCACACTCTTCACAGAGAAAAATGAACATTCTCCATCACTAATGATCACACTAGGACAATTCCAAGGGGCCAACAGAGAGGAGTTGCCCAGGGCTCACCCCAAAGTCTAAGAACTGACCCAGAGTCTCTGCTGCCCTTAGGGAGTGAGCGAGGCCCTGCTTACCTTGGGCGCTTGCGAGGACAGCGGAGAGGAGAAAGGCAAGTGCTGGGAGAAGGCAGCATCCGTGCATGGTCGCTCTGATCCTCGTGTCTTCAGGGAACTGCCTCAGTGCCCCCAAATATACAAAGAGCCCCATCAGTCCTTACTGGTGGATCCGACTTGCAAGAGGGGTTTATATAGTCCCACCTCTGACTTTGCCCTCTTCGGGGAGCCAATAGAAACCCTGTTGAACATCATCCCTGCATCAGACACTCCATAAATGGAAATATTTTGAGGTTCAAACACCAATGAGATGCTCTATCTTAACTGTCTCTTTAGATGAGCAGCAAGGTTTACTGACATCAGGTGTCATCTGTCCCCAGAGCAGACACAGAAAAGCTGAATTAAAGAAAGATGCGTGACTGTCTTTGCTCCAGCCCACAGGCTCAAGTAGAGGAGACTTTTTGTTAATGAAGCTTACGTCTCCTGTGTCAATTGACCGACGTGTTCTGGCTGCAAGGAAGCAAGGAGATCTAACAATAAGAAAAAAGCCTCAAGGACGAGGCTCCCCTTTTTCCAATTCACCCCCATTTTACACTGGCTATCTGCACCTGGCAGCTCAGTCTGCCTGGTTAGTAAGGGGGTGCCTTCTTGCTCTAGGGTGCTCATCACCAACATTTCAGTCCCTCTGCCTCCCCGTCATCCCTTCATTTCCATAAGAGCCACTCAGCCAACTTTCATATTCTTTTCTAACTTCCTTGAGGCCAAATAAGATGGTGTCATAACAGTGCTTGGAAATGCAATCAGTTGTACACAGATTGCTGTAGTCCACCCTTGCCATCAACAGTACAGCGCTCATCCTTTTATCACTTAACAATTATTTCACTAAAATATATACATTACAACTGTCATTGTGTCTATTTACTGTGCATGTATTGATACATTTCATGTGTTTCATCTATGGCTTAGCGTACATGTAGGTTTATACACACGTGTGTATCACAACACATCTATATACACTGTGTGCTTAACACTTGCTCTTTTATGTTCATTCTATTTATAGTATTTGTTTATAAGCCAAGTCCTTAATTTTAATAAATTAATAAATGCAGTGTGCGGATTTTTCTCGTATACTTATTACTTCTTGTGGACTTAAAGAGAACACTTTACCCCAGGTTGCTTCTGCCTCATGTGACTTGGGAGCAATTTGATCACCTTATTGAAAGGAAACAGGTGATAGAAGCTGGGCCTGCATCCTGTGAGGGACTGTCCACAGCAGCTCACTCGCCTTCTGTGGGAGGAGGGTTCTGGGTAACAAGCTCCTCCTCCTTGACCAACTGTGAATGGCACTAGATGTTCTCTGAGTCCTGAGCATTGGCAAAATCTTGCTGAACTTTTCAGCATCTGAGCTGTAAGGTTGATCTGACAAAGGTCTCATGGGAAGAGGCTCAGCCCCGCTCTTTGCTTCTCTTAGAGTCTGGCTCCAAAATCCTCCCTGCCTTGGGGGCTCTGCACCCCTCTCAGACACTGTTGGTGTGTTCCCACTTTTCTACATCATTCTCATTGTTGGGCTTAAAACAGGAACACAACAAAAACAAAAACAAAAAGACAAGGACAAATTGGGGACACTTGGTGGGGAGAGGGGAGGAAGAGGGTTGAGGGCAGATAAGAGCACAAGGGACTGAGGTGATGGTGCACTGGTGCAATGGTGATGGGGAATACAGGAGGATTATAATTGATGACAAATATATAAAGAAAAAAGAATAAAATAAAATAAAAAGAGACTTTTCTGTATTCCACACAGAAAGTAAATGCCAAAATTATGATGCCATGATTACCTCATGGCAACGTTCATCTCACACCCTCCCCTAGGTTATCAGGTAGTTTAATTCAGTTTTCTGTTTTCAACTCATTAACCCTTTGAACTCACAGAAGAACAGGTACTGCCTTTGTGCACCCACTCCCTGGCTGCACCAGAGGCTCCCCAGCTCAGAGTAGGTCACAGACAACGGCTCAGGTGAGGGACCCTGGGTTAGAGTCCCCACTGGCATGACTCATTCGCTTCAGACAACACACAGCTCCACCTGGTGGATGGAGGCCACCACTGCACCTGCAGAATGAAGCAACTTCCCAAGGGCTCCTTAGGCCCTGTCTGTGAGGACCATGGGACAAGCATGATGCCACACGGTGTGCAGACTCCTGTGCTGTGGAACAGCCCTCAGTGCCACAGTGTCTGCTCACTGTGGTGGGAGGCCAGGAATCAGGGCCCATTTGACTGGATGAGGAGTGGTGCAGGTGCAGGGACTCCTCCCAGTGGTTGGGGAGCATTGGGGGCCTAGTGATCGTAAACCATGGCCTGCAACACAGGGTCTTACAAAATGACATGGGACTTACCAATTACAAATGTGCTGCAATAAACATAGGGGTAGAGGTGCTCTTTTGGATCGGTGTTTTTGTATCTTTTGGGTAGATTCCTAGGAGCAAGATTGCCGGATCATATGGTACTTCCATTCCTAGTAGACTGAGGAAACTCCATACGGCTTTCCATAATGGTTGGATTAATTTGCATTCCCGCCAGCAGTGTACCAGGGTTCCTTTTTCTCCACATCCTCGCCAGCATTTGTTGTTGTTGTTTATTTATATATGCCATTCTTTCTGGTGTAAGGTGATACCTCTTTGTGGTCTTAATTTGCATTTCCCTGATTATGAGGGATGTTGAGCATTTTCTCATGTGCCTGTTGGCCATGTGTATGTCCTCTTTGGAGAAGTGTCTTTTAAGTTCTTCTGCCCATTTTTTTTCAGTTGGATTGTTTATTTTTTTTAATGAATGAACATTTTTTAAATTTATATATATTTGATATATAAATTTCTTTTATATCTAATGATATCTTTTAGTAGTACATGTTAAAGTAGGAAAATCTTTGAAATATGTAGTCTTATTCAAAAAATACAGACTTGGAGACTTTTTCTGACTTGGACATGTCAAAATGAAATATATGGCCTTGGAAAAGACCCCAGAGAACATGGAATGAATGAATTTAGCAGCCATCAATCTCTCGGGTGAATAGGTGTTTAGCTAGTCACCCTTTTACTGTGGTTTACCTGAGCACCTCCTATACCTTCCGATCCCTCAGCTCACAGGTCCGGTGCCCCAGGAGAGGGTTACACTGATGTTGAAGATGCACCTGTGCTGAGGCCCCTCCTGCATTCAGGATGAGCAAGGAGGAAGTTCCATTAGAGGAGGAGAATGGGGTGTGGGGCACCCAGGTGAGCAGGTAGTTGATCTGTGATCTTTCAGATCTGTCCAGGGAAGGATGGTTTTTAGCACCCCAGGTCTCTCATCCTGTGTATTCAAAATCTGAATGACCTGACATGTATGACAGCATCAATCAACCATGTCCTTCCTTAATGCCTGGATTAAGGAATTCAGATGGCTGGATAGGGAGGAAACATGCATAGTTTTTGCATCATAATTGTATCCCCAATGTGTGTACATTTACATTTGTAGATTTACTTCAGTGTATTTCCCAAATTGATTGAAATACAAGTGCTAACAATTTTATACTGTTGTGTGTGTGAAAGTGGGTTGAGTGAATATATATATATATATCTGTTTTGATTTGTGCAGAATTTTGGGAGTGTAAGGTGCACTGTGAACACATTTTGGCATGAATATGTACTAAGTCTATGATATGTGATACATCCCTTGCTAAAACTAACATGAAATAGTCTGAACCCCTGAGTGTTACTGGGTCTCCAGGGACACTTTATCATCACCACTCACGTGTCCCGCTCTTCCTGGGGCACTGTCCTATCCTTGTCACAGTTCTAATCAAACTTCTCTGCACCGTGCTAGACTTTTATCCGCAGGGCACGAGGGGAGCAGCTGATCCTGAGAAAGGAGGAGGCAGGTCCTGGCTGCTCCCTGAGGAGGATGGGGGTCCTGGATGTGACGATATTGAATGAATTAAGTGTCCCTGGAGCATCCTCGATGCTGTTCCTATGATGATCTTTTAAAAGTGAGATGAGGTTCAGATGTTCTACTTGCCAGAATTCTGACAGAGTAGTGCTGACCTGTATTTGTATATAGAAATGGTTCAAAATTAAACATTCTGAGTAAAGTACTTTCGATTTGTTGCTAATTTCGTAAGTTTTCATCCCAATTGCTCTTAATCGGTCCTCAACCACAATGTCCTTCAAGGAAATAGGTGAGTGACCTGACTGTTTTCTCACCTCACTCACAGGCTACTCAAGGTGTACCTTGCCCAGATTCATGATGGTCCAGGCGTCCCTCTTACTTAGACCAAGGACTCTAACTTGGTCCCTGCACCAAAGGAACCAAGGTGTGTAGGGAAAGCTGCCCAGCTCCTGCTGCTGGTCCCTAAAGTGACTGTAAGGAAATAGCTAAGGAGGCTGAGGGGAGAAGCGGAGCTCCACGTGTGGGCAGGTTCATGGACTCAGCTTGGGGCTTTGTGACTCTAGTGTAGCTCGTATTTTCCAAATTTTGATTTAACTTAGTGCATGGGGGGTCTTTTGACAAATATTTGTACCTGTAGGTCTTGCGTCTTAGAAAACTTTTCCATTATTTCTTGGACAATTTTGGTAATATATATGTATGTATGTATGCATGTATTTCCAAAACTAGTTATTTCAAAAATACTACAAATGCTGGTTAACTATTCTGAAGGGAAAATGCTGTAAACTTTCACTTTACAGTCTACAGGTAACTGAATCTGAACATGTTGCTGTAGCTAATAATGAACCACAAATGTTTCCATACAGGAGAATTTCACTCCCTGACTTGCCTGTTTGCTTCTCTCTCACCCTGCCTCCCCTCTGCTCTCTAGTGCTCTTGATAAATTTCCAGTAAATACATGAGGGTAGTTGGGGAGGGGAAGTGTTCAAAGAAATACAGCAACTTAAAGAAGGATTGCAGCGCCTCCTTGAGACCTAGGGGGTAAGTCTCAGCGCTGTCACCACTGCAGCCTGAGTTCTATCCCCAGTCAATGACCCGACCCACATGGCGCAGTAGACCTCTCCTGTCTCCTGCACTGCTCCCCTCAGCAGTGTATTTCAGTAGATCCACATTTTCTGCACCCCACTCTGTCTCTGGAGAATCCTCTCACCCCACACAAACAACTATGGACTACACCTCAGTTCCCCTATGCAAAAATAAATAAAAACAGAAAAATAAAAATATATGTACAAAACAATAAAGTTTGCAATAGTGAGGTTCTACTGTGGTGTGTTTAGGTAAATATAGCCAAACAAAGAAAAGGCAAAAGTTGTTAATAAAAAAAGATGGAAACCATCAGGATTTAAAAACACTAGGATATGCAATTTGATAGAGATTAAAGATATTGGTGAATAGCCAGATAAGAGAAAGGACCTTGTGGAAAGAAGGTGTTTGACATTGATATTCCATAAATATCTAGACAAAATCAGAAGAGCTGCAACCATTTCCCTCCTGCCTGACCCACCCCGTTCACTTTCACTCTCGACTCTGGGTTTAGAGAGGAGAAATGGGATTTACTGGAATATTCAGCTAGGTGAATAGGTTTCCATCTTGATATTACTGAATAGACACATTGTTCAGAGCCAGATTTCAGGTTTTTAAACTATTCCAGAAAAGTGTGACATTGTCTATACCTAAAGGAGGCAAGCGTGTAGGACGATGGAGGAGACATACAGATATTTGAACTGAATTTTCACTTGGGGGTGGGTGTGATGAAGACTGAAATGACCAAGGGCAGTAGGGTGAAGGTACTAGAGTCTTAATAACACTTGTCTGTGAAGCTAAATGTTTTTCTTATGAACATTTTCTCTCCAAATAAAAATTCTGCAGTAATGAGGATGACAGAATTCTCATTTATTGGTGAAACAATTACAGATGAGACTTGGGAGATTTATTAGATGCAAAACTGGCACTACATGGTATTAAGCTCAACGTCATCATACCCAGGGTCTTGTCTCAGGACCAGTGGGCGTACTCTCTTCCCCATGCCTGGGATGACAGCTCCTCCAGGAGACTGTAGAGAGAGGCCTGCAAGGTGAGGGGAATCTGGTTCAGTGGCGACAGGAAGAATTCATTGGTAGAAAGAGATGAGGCTCAAAGCCTACAGACACCTGAGAGGTCTAGACGCTCTCCCAAAAGCTAGAACTAGAACTTCACCCATCAGCCACTCTGTGCGAAGTCATGGCTTGGCCTGACACTTGGGAAATACTGGGCCAAAATGATGAGGAGTGGAGAGGAGATGTGAGCATTCGCACACCATGTGGTCTGATGTCATAAGCAATGGGGACATCAGCAGGTGACAGCCCTAGATTCCTCAGCACCTCAATACCAGCCCAGTCTGACCCTGAGCCAATCTGGGCTCTCTGTTAGAGCTCAAAAGGAAGCAGGCCAAGCACATCCCATGGCCTCCTGCTCCCCAGGCTGCACGTGCTTGCACATAAGCAGAGGCCCTGAGCTTAGAAGAAAGTCTTCATCTGTCAACTGAATGCGAGTTTCTTTCTCTTAGTTTCATTCTACAGCTGAGATTTTACGACTAATTAAGTCCTTTGAACATCCTCATTAATAATAATCCAAAATTTTAATATCTGGATATATGGTTCCCCCAACCAAATTTTCCTAGCTTTCAAATTTAATTTACTCTACTGTCAACACTTTCCACTAAGTACGTATTTTCTCTAATGTCTCTTTTTAGAGATGATAATAAATGTCTGATATATTTTAGTGCACTTTTATTTGGTGAGTATATGTTGATGATTGCCATATCTTCTTGGTGTATTGCCCCCTTAATCAAAATGTAGTGACCATTTATGTCCCATTTTACCTTTTTTAGTTTGAAGTCTATTTTCTCTGATATAAGTATGGCTGTTCCTGCTTTCTGATTAGGTCCATTTGCTTGTAGGATTGTTTACCAGTCTTGTACTTTCAATCTGTGTTTATCTTTTGTAGTTTTCCTGTATTTCCTGAAGACAACTTAAGATAGGATTCTGTTTTTTAATCCAGTCTGCTACTTATCTTTTAATTGATGAGATTAATCCATTTACATTTAGGGTTAATGTTGATATGTTGGCATCTGTTTTTGCCATTTTTATCTTTTTGTGATTTTATTCCTTGTCTTGTTTTGTTTTTATTCATTTTTCTGTTGGTTTTGGCTTTAGGACTTCTTGTAGCATTTTTTTGGAGTGGGGGTTTATTCATATGGATTTCTGGAGTTTCTGTTTGTCTGTGAAAGTCCTTCTTTTTCCTTCATAGGGGAAGGAGAGCTTTGCCTGATAGAGTATTCTTGGTTAGCATTTGTTGTCTTGGAGTTCATTGAATAAATCTGCCACTCTCTTCTTGCCTGTAGTGTTTCTTCCAAGAAGTCTGATGTCAACCTGATTGGTCTTCCTCTATATGTTATCGGTTTTTTCCCTCTTGTCAGTTTCCTTATTTTTTTCTTGTCTTGAATTCTTGAGAGCTTTACTATTATGTGCCTTGCTGTATTCTCCCTCTCATCATAGTAGTATGGTGTTCTTTTTGCTTCTAGAATACCTATTTTCATCTCCTTCATGCTTGGGAAATTCTCTTTGATTATACCTTTGAATATTTTTTCTGTTCCTTGAAGTTACTCCTCTCCTTCTGGAATTCCCATAACTCTTATATTTCCTTTACTAATGGAGTCAGATAGTTCTCCAAGGGTTTCCTCAGCCTTTCTCTTTGTGCTTCTTTTTGCTTTTTTTTCTTGGTCCTTTTTATGTTTGAGTTTTCGAAAGTACTGATTCATTCTTCTATTTCATCAAATCTGATTTCATAACTTCTCATTTCCATCTTTACGAACTCATTTTCATTCTTTAATTCATTAATTATTTTTTTCACATCATTTTATTTTTTTTGAGATTACCATGCTTTATTTAGATCAGTAATGATTCATCTCTTTTTTATTTTATTTTTAATTTTTAATAGTCTATTTTTTTAATTTACATATATTTGACATCAATTGTAATCCCCATGTATTCCCCATCACCATATCACCAGTGCACCATCACCTCAGTCCCCTGTGCTCCCATCTGCCCTCCACCCTTCCCCTCCTCCGTCCCCACCAAGTGTCCCCAGTTTGTCTTGGTCTTTTCATTTTTGGTTTTTGTTTCTTTCTTGTTCTTATTATTTTATTATTGTTCTTATTCCTTTCCTTGATCCGTATTTGGCTCCCTTATAGTCCTCCTAGGGGAGGAACCATCTGGTATTTTTCCTTTGCCTTCTGACTTACTTCACTGAGCATAATTCCTTCCAGTTCCATCCATGTTCCTATGAATTCATCTAGTTTTTCATTTTTGATTGCTGAGTAGTATTCCATCGTGTATATGTACCACAGCTTCCCAATCCACTCATCTGTTTTTGGGCATTTAGGTAGTTTCCAGGTCTTACCTATTGTAAAGAGTGCTGCTATAAACATTGGGGTGCAGGTATTCTTTTGAATCAGTGTATTTGTGTCTTCTGGGTATATTCCTAGGAGTGGGATTGCTGGATCATATGGACGTTCCAGTCTTAGTAGATTGAGGAACCACCATACTGCTTTCCATAATGGTTAGACCAGCTTGCATTCCCACCAGCAGTGTAAGAGAGTTCCTTTTTCTCCACATCCTCACCAACATTTGTTGTTGCTAATTTTTTGACATGTACCATTCTCACTGCTGTCTCACATCATTTTAATTTTCACATTCTGTCAGGTCTTTTTGTTTTGTTTTGTTTTGTTTTTATTTATATATATTTGACATCAATTGTAATCCCCATGTATTCCCCATCACCATATCACCAGTGCACCATCACCTCAGTCCCCCGTGCTCCCATCTGCCCTCAACCCTCTTCCTCCCCTTTCCCCATCAAGTTTCCCCAATTTGTCCTTGTCTTTTCTTTTTTGGTTTTTGTGTCTTCGTTGTTATTATTATTATCATTCTGTCAGTTTTTAATAATTGTGATTTTAAATTCTCTATCTGGTAGAGAGACATTACGTCTCACAATCTGAAAAAGCTCCCAAATTTATTGCCATATCATATATCTCAATTAGGGGCATAAAAAATGAGAATAAAGCCTCTACCACTTATACAGACGTCCATATCGAGATGACAGAGGAAACAGACATGACAACACAGTATGTTTCTCCTCTCAGAGTAGATGAAATAGACAACATGCCAGAGACAACTGACCCTCTAGACATCAGGGTCTAGAGGGCCCCGATGTTCATAGTAAAGAAAAACTGTGTACTGATGAGTCCAAACTCCTCCTCCCCCTGACAAGGAAATGAGGCTCTTGGAGACAGGGCTGACCACTCACCTGGCTGGGAAGACCCAGCACCTCTTCTGTTTTCTGGGAAAAAATAATTCGCACTCATTCCAGGGGAAGAAGGAATTTCAGGAACAGGAAACTCTTCAACATCATCATAACCATCTCCCGTGGCACTGACATGCTGTCCTGCAGGCTCTGGAAAGGGACAAGGATGGAGGGTGGACTGAGGTTGGACTCAGTCCCTGCTATTGCAGAGATTCCAACCTCTGATATGTGTAAGCTCTAGATTCCAGGGCAGTCTTTGGGCATATATTTGAACTCAATTTTTTCAGAAAGTATTTGATTCTTCTACATATTCTACTATACTTCCTAACATGGCCTCTCATACTATAAAGCATCAACAACTGTCTTATAAAACCAGGTACTACATTAAAGCACACCCAACAGAATTGTATGTCTTGGAATGTAACTGGAAAAAGAGAACCCACCTGCCCACATAACCTTTGAGTCTGTGGGAAACACAGAGCAGATTGGAATAAGAAACTGAGGACCTTTACTCAGAGACGGTGATCCCACCAGCCACCACCAAGGAGGCCTGGCTTCAATCCACTGAGGGCCGTGTGGATCTAAGCATCCAATTTCTAGGATCCCTTTGAACATGTCTCACCCCAAGAACTAGCCATCGTCACTCTCTGGGGACTACCCAGGAGGAAAACTCTTCTCTCTAGGTCCTTTGTCAATAAGAGATTACAGTAGCTGGTAACTACAAGCACATTTTCTAGGGCTTAGCAAAATCAATTTTTGAGATTCAGTATGTACAGGACCCACAAACATCATACCATAACATCTGCTAACCTTACTTCCCAATGCTCACCTTGGAAAGCCTCAGAATGTCAGTTTCAGATAATACTGAAAACAATGGCCTTTGAGCCTATAGGAATTAGAAGAATGCCTGCAATTGATTGCAAGTAGCTGTGATGTGAGACTGGGTCTCATATTTCCATTCTCAGGTCACAGAGTTGAGAGTAGTTGTGAAAAAGACAAAACATATTCTTCCCATTGCATAAATTCTCAGATGAGATTCCTCCTTCTAATCCCCACCAAGCAAGGGAAGACCTGTCTCTCCTACCTGGGGCAGATCCAGGGTCTCCCTGTTCCTCCTCATCCCCTGTGTAATACAGGAGCTTCATCAGACAGGATTCCTGGTGAGGAGGAGACATCACCAACAAATAGAAAGTGTTTGCCATTGTAGAGGCCCAGTGTCAAGATTCAGAAGAAATCTCGAGGTTTCAGTTGTAGGGAGAGGGTTGGGAGCTCCTGCCTTCGGAGGAGACAAGAGGTTGTGAAGGGAACCCATGGTCAGCTCAGGAACAGAGGGGAGGGTATGGAGCACACCTGGGCTGTTCACAAGGTCCTCCTTCTCCAGTGCAGCATAGTTATCGATCTCCTGGTACAAGGCCTCATCTATGACATCTTCAAAAACACGTGAGGCTGCAGAAAATGGTACGAACTCGAGATAAGTCCTGGGACAGTCCTGATACAAACAGGCAAGGTCCACGGTGCTCTCCAGTGCCCACCCTGGGGGGTCCCCTCTGGGCTGCCAGAGCCGCTTCCTGAGCTTTGTGGGACAGAGACAGTTCCCGACACTGACTGTGACCCTGGACTCAATTCCCACTGACACGTTTCCATAGTGATTATAATTTTTTAGAGGTTTTACATTCACCAAGAATTCAGCTGTGTCAAACCAAAGGCTCCTGTACAGAAGGTGCCTTTGTCATTCTGAGTGTGGAGTCGAAACTGGAGCACATTTCTTGATACCATTACTAGCTCAACAACCTTCCCACGATTTCCTTCAGCACCCCATGGCCCACCTCGGTGGTCTGCTCTCCCTCTGTGCAGCTGAACCCCCAGGATGACCAGGACCAGGAAGAGAAGGGCCCCCAGGACGAAGCAGAGGATCTCGGGCAGGGAGAAGATGCCAGGGCCAGGAGCTGAGCCTGATCTGCTGCCTGAGGACAGAAGAGGGTCATGGGGTGACGGGAGGGTTGTAGGTCCAGGAGGGCCCTTCCCGCTCGCCCTTGTCTGCTCATCACTGAGCCCTAAGACCATGAAGTCAGCATCAGATGCCAGCCTGCGCCCGACCCAGACGTGCCCACACAGACTCTGCCGAGCTGTGCCACTGTCTCTGCATCTGGTTTAGGGATTTTTTATCAATTGAAAATAGATAAAACTTGGGAGCATGAGAGCCACCACAGTTAACAGGACTGTATCACCTGAGCATGGGTCTTTCTTCACTGATATGATTAATTTTTCAGAAATAGGTAGATTCCACTGTTAGATCCCTAAATATGTGGGTGTCTCCTCTATCTATGACTCAGAGAAGAAATACTTACTTCCAGGGTTGGGTGGCAACGTTGTCCTCTTCTCACCTGGAGATAAGAGAAGGGGAGAAGGGAACCACCTTCGAGCTGGGTGGAAAGCCCAACCTACCATTCTGGGCCTTGTTTCTTTCAGTCCCCAGGGAATTAGGCAGCAGCATCCAGGGACCAAGGCCCAGAGCAGCAGGTGAATTCAGCATCCAGCAGCTCTACCCATCTCCCTTAACCCTTCAGCTCACAGCAGGAGTCGCCCACTCACCGGAGCACCTCACCCCAGCATCCTCCTCGTGCTTGCAGTCGCTCTGCCCCCAGGGCTCTGCAGCACAGGCCCACAGGGTGGACTCCCCGCCCCTGCAGCGCACCTCGTCCAGCCAGATGCGGCCATTTCCGGGCCCAAAGGTTGCCGCTCCCGGGGTGTCCAGCGCAGACCCACAGCCCAGCTGCCCGCACACCACGTGGGCCTCGAACAGGCTCCAGGAGTCGTCGCACACCGTGCCCCACGCCCCCGCGTGCCACACCTCCACGCGGCCTGAGCACGTGCTGTTTCCTCCCTGCAGGCGCAGCTTCTCCCTGTCTGCAAGGCCAGGGCCCTGTTAGAGCCGTGCTGGGGGAGGAGCCGGGACCCGGAGCTGGGAGGGCCGATGTACCTGTGCAGAGGGCTGCAGATGGACAGCTCTCGGGCCTCCATCCTGCAGAAGCAAAGGGGGGGCCCTGCGTCAGCGACAGGAGGGGATGGTCTGGTCCCCAAACAAGGTCCCCTGCTTCAGTCTAAATGACAAGGGAAACACGGGCTTCCTAGTTATCCAAATGGCTGAAGGACTGAATCTCTCCCTGGACCTTCACCATCATAAGCAGTTGAAGTTCTTTATTCTGTTGTTTGTCTATCACTCGGCACATTCCACAACTAAAACACACAGATGCAGCTCTGACAGAGGAAAGACCCTGAACATCTGCCTCACATCTGTGCCTCTGCTCTTAGCCCAGTGCCTGGCGCCCCACAGACCTTCAGTCAACACGTTTGTGCAAACCTCTTGTAGGCACTGGGAGAGAGGCTTCATCAATATCATTAAATGAAGGGATGACTAATAAGTAGTGATATAGAGTTCCTTTAAGTTTTTATGTATGAGTAAGTGTTATAGAAACAGAATCACCTCAAAGTTCTGTGATAATAAAGAAGAAATTTTAAAAATGAGAATCATTTTAAGAATCACAAAAATCATACATAATCAAAAATTTACTTCTACTTTTTAATGAACAATTACATAACAGAGCACATGAGTCCCACATACAGTGGTCAATGCAAGGAGAAAGAAATGTTTGATCCAGGTCACTGTCCTCTCCACAGTGACAGCCAAGAGGACAAACAATCCCTCGATGACAGAACTGTGCCCTGCACCCTGCACCAGAGAGGGCTCCCTCTGCTCTGCCGCAGGGTCCCCTGCACAGCCCCCATCTTCTCCTCTTGTCATGAGGGGATTTTCTCAGTGCCCTATACTTCAACTGACCAGGATTGTCTTCCCAGCTCCCCCTGACAGTCCTCTACTCCTCCTTCAGGTCTCCAGCAAAACAGGATTTCTCCTCTGACCCCACATACTCACTTCCATGACACAACTAATCCTCCTGATGCTTGAATTTCTGCTTAACCAGAGTGTACAGCCTGGGTGCTAGGCACCGTGAAGGCAGAGATCACACATTCTCTCTCTGTGCTCTGGCTGGAGTGTCATTGATTCTACAGACACGGTTACTCTCTGCAGCAGGCTGACCAGGAGTCTGACTAGCACAGATGCATTTTGATGCAAAACCAGAATCATGAGACACACAGAGCATGGGAGCCTGGCCATCATCTATTTCAAAGTGTTCGCATAGCATTCAGCTAGTCCTGATTAACTAGAGTTGTTCGATGTCCAAGAGGATTACTCAGACTCCCCACACAGACTTCAACACAATCGTCCAAGTATTTTTCACATAAACTGTCAGCACAAGTTTCTTTATGTTCTCCTCCATAACAGGACTAGAACATGTTGATTAAATATATATCCAACTTTATTTTAAAGACTCAACTGAAGCTAGATTTGAAATATGAACATCCTTAGCAACCGACTATGGTGCTGAGACAGACCCACACAACAGTCACCTGCACACGTGATAGAAGCTTCCTCTCCTGAAGAGCACGAACGGTACATCCAAGGGTCAGAAGGACACTCCCAGAGAGAGGTATCCATTTTCTGACACTGGATTCCATCTACCCACCGGGCTCTAGAACCTTCCCTGACAGCAGCCAGGGAGTTGAGGGTCCCACTGTCCCCATAGCCAAGCTGTCTGCAGACCACGGACAAGGTCACGGCGTCCATGGGGCTGCTGCACACACTGCCCCAGGCCCCGTTGTAGAGAACTTCCAGCCACCCAGCGCAGTCCTGGTCCTCGCTCACCAGCCTGAGGGCCAGGGACTCTGCAAGGGAAAGGGGGACACGGGGCACCGTGAGCACCCCACTCAGTACTCTGGGCCCTCTGCAGGGAAGGAACACTGGATGCTGCTTCCTGACAAAACTACAGAATCTGAGGAAGGGCTGTGGCAAGTGGGGTGTAGGCAAAATAATGGCCCCCAGAGATGTCTGCATCCTGATCCCTGGACCTGTGAGTGTTGTTAACTTGTGAATGTTACATGTGTACAAATGTTATAAAATGTAACATGTCATTTTGCATGGCAAAAGAGACTGTATAGATGTTACTATGATAAGGACTTTGGAAAAGTGAAACTAACCTGGAACATGGAGGGTAGCCAGGTGATCCCAATAATCACATATTGACCCACTGTCTTTAAAAGTGGAACACCATATCTTTGCTTAGAGAGAGAGGTTCTTATGGAGAATCGTGAGAGATGTGCTAACTGGCTGATGGTGCAGGAAGGGAGCTCTGAGCCAAGGAGTACAGACAGGTTCTAGAGCATGAAATTGACTCCTGTCAAGGACATTAGAAGTGATGCAGCCCTGCTCACACCTTGATTTTAGATAGTGATAGTTTGTTGGATCCAACCAAAATAACTACAAGATGATAAATGCAACTTACTTTAAACCACTAACTTTGTGAAAATTTGTTAAAACCACCAGTGGAAACCAGTAGACTTGGCCTCAAGGTTCCATTAGCACATGCAACTGAACAGTGAGCCCTGCTTGCAAAAGGGAAAGTACAGGCTGTGGTTCTGTCAGGAGATGTTGCAGAGAAAGAAGGACCAGACCTTCACTGCCACAGAGAGCAAGGAAGGGGTCTATCCCTCATGTCTGCAGAGACTCAGGACTATGGAGGATTCCTTCCCCTCTGCCCTTTCACACTATATCCAAGGGATCAGCACCCTCTTGCCCTGATCCCCCATCCCTTGGACGATATGCAGCACAGACCTGAGCAGATGACCCCTGCGTCCTCCTTGTGTCTGCAGTCATGGCGCCCCCAGCCCTGGGATGGGCACCTCCACACCTGGGACTCGTTTCCTGTACACTGCAGCTCGGCCAGCCAGATGGGCCCTGATCCCTCCCCGAAGTGAGCAGAGACCGTGGCGTTGAGGGCCTCCCCACAGCCCAGCTGTCTGCACACCACGTGGGCATCATGCAGGTTCCAGCCGTCATCACAGATGGTGCCCCAGGAGTCCTGGTGAAGGATCTCCACTCTGCCCATGCAGCGATGGCCTCCGTCCACCAGGCGGAGCTGTGTGCTGTCTGCAGAGGGAGAGTCAGGTCAAGGGGGCACCTAACCCAGGAGAAGTCTTTTCAGATCCTGGGAGCCCCTTACCTGTGCAGTTGACTGCATCCCCCTCTGAAGCTGCAGAGCCTGCTGGTGGACACGGGGAGTGGGTGCACACGGGAAGCACCTGGGTCTGGTTTCCTGCAGAGCAGTGAGGTCAGAGGGTTGGTGGGTTGAAGAGCAGAAAATGAAATTAAACTACATGATAAAGACCCTAGGTGAATCTTGTAATGGGGCAGACATGGTATCATGATTTTAATATGTACCTTCTGTGTATGGTTCTATTTTAAGCCAATCTTTCTGTGTTAAGCCAAACACTAAGAATCTTTGAGAATGAATCCAGAAAAGTGAGACTATGCCAAGTGTGTGATGGTGTTTCTGAGCTCCTAAAACAATGAAATTTTTAGCCAGTCTCAGGGTGTATCAAAAGCAGGTTGAGCCTCATTCCCCTGAGACCTTTCACAACTCAGGAGTCATAGGGACTCTGAGACGCACAACAGAGATTTGGAGGCAGGAAAAGTAAAATGGAAGATCAGAGGAGAATATACAGAGCACAGCACGGGACACAACAATAGGAACATGAAAGGGGGCACAAGAGAGAAGGTGAAAGGTCTAAGCTGCGTGTATATGAAGTTTTATTCCTTAAACCACAAATGAAAGGAGAGGTAGAGACTTAAAACCCACTATCACAGTGGGACCTTCAGACACCTTGGTGGTGTTTATATACAGCCACAGAGTCTCTGCTGCTGTGTCCACAGAGGAGTGAGGTCTTGCTACCTTCTCTAGCAGCTGGACTGGTCTTCATGACCTGCTTTAAGCAACACGATGCAGTGGAGGTGACACTGCTGATTCCCAGCACCAAGCCAGGGAAGTCGTGCAGCCTCCCCTGCCTCACTGAGCACACGTGCTTCGGGGGAGCTGCTCTGCTAAGCTGTCCTGGAGAGAGGCCCCAGGCAGGGCTCTTCTGTTCTGTCAGTGAGCCATCCTGGGTGCCCAGTTCAGGCAGCTCCTGTGTGATTTCAACCTCAGGTGACTGCTACATGAACTGGAGACAGAACTGCCAAACTGATTATCCATATTCCTGACCCAAGAAATCACAGCAAAAGAGAATGTATTTTTGTTTTATTGCGAAGTATGGGGAAATTGGTAGCACAGCAGTGTAACCCAGACACATCATGAGGTCTATAAAGGAAAATGCTTTCCTTCAACTAAGCTTCTCCTACATAGAATTTAAAGTGTGTGTCTACACAGTGGAATCAAACAGGAAACCCAGAAATAAACACACAGATTGATGGACAGCTAATCTTTGACAAAGAAGCAAAAAATATGAAATGGAACTTACACTGTTCAATAAACAGTGCTGGACAAACTGGACTGTTATGTGCAAAACAAGGAAACAAGACTATTACCTCTCACCATGCACAAAAACAAACTCAAAATGGATGAAAGAATTACACATAAGACCTGAAAGTATAAAATATAATGAAGAAAATATAGGCAAAACTGTACATGACATACGTCTCAGTAACACCTTTAAAGATACATCAGCTAAAACAAAGAAACTAAAGGAAGAGATAAACAGCTGGGACTACAGCAAATGAAAGATCTTCTGTACAGCAAAAGAGACACTACCCAAAACAAAGAGATACACCGCTAATTGGGAGAAAATGTTTACACCCCATACAACTGATAAGATTGATTACAAAGATCTACAAAGAATTCACATGACTCAAGAAAAACAAAGTAAACAATCTAGTCAAAAAGTGGGCAGAAGAATTTTAAAGCACTTCTCCAAAGAGGAAATGCAAATGGCCAACAGGCACATGAAGAAATGTTCAACATCCCTCATAAAAAGAGAAATACAAATTAAAACTAAAATAAGATACCACCTTACACCAGTAAGAATGGCACATATTAAAAAAGCCAGCAAAGACTATACTTTCAGGGATCATTTCTATAGTTCGTTAAAAAAGCCAGAAGCTACACATGGGAATGCAAACTGTTCTAACTACTATGGAAAGCTGTGTGGAGGCTCCTCAATCTAGTAACTATTAGCTTCCATATCACCCAGCAATCCTACTCCTAGGAATCTATCCAAAGGACACAAAGACTTTAATTCTAAAGAATACATGCACCTCTGTTTTTTATAATAGGTAGTACTTTTATATAATAGGTAATACTTGGAATCAACCCAAATGCTCAAAAATAGATGACTGGATCAAGAAGATGTTTTATATATACACAATGGAATAGTACTCAGCAATCAGAAAGATAAACTAATGCCATTTGAAGAAACATGGATTGAGCTGGGAGAGATTATGCTCGGTGAAATAAGTCAAAAGGAAAAAGAAAAGGACCAGATGATTTCACTTATATAAGGAATATAGGAGATCAAGAGAAAACAACAACAATGACAAAACAAAACAAAAATAAACAGACGACAAACATATTCTGTGGGGAAGAGGGAGGTTGGGATCAAAACAGGGTTGGAATATCACAAGGGACTATGGTGATGGTGCACGGGTCTATCGGTGGTGGGAATTCTGTGGGAACTACACCAAGAAAAGAAAGCAAATATTGTAAGAAAAACTGATTATTTAATTTTTAAAAATAAAGTGAAATGTGAGTCTGCAAGACTGTCAAGGATGTTGGAGCATCTCTATTCATAGGCGCCCAGACTAGTTCCTGTGGGGACAGGACACAGGCACAAGTCAGAAGGGCCTCTCAGCTGAAGGCTGGTGGGTGTGGTGGCTCCTACTGGGGAGGGGTTGAAGGAACAAAAAGAATGTGATTGGAAGAAGAAAATAAAATGATTGCTTTCCATTTCTGCATTTTTTAGTGTGTGTGTGCCACTTTATTCTATTCATGCCTTCAACTGATTAGATAAGGCCCATCCACATTAGAGAAAGCAATCTGCTTTCCTTTTCCTTTTTTTTTTCATTTGAGAACATTTGTGGTCCCCATGTATTCCCCATCACCATTTCACCCAGGCACCATCACCTCAGTCTCTTGTGCTATTTATGCCCTCCTCAAAGCAAAGTGTATTCAGAAAAGATACATAAAACTTAATCTGAGTAGAAAAAGCTACCAATAGTGTTTGGAATATCTGAATGGCGTGACTTCCAAATCTGCACTTGAAAACAGCAGAATACACATTATTCTTAAGAGCACGTAGGTCATTCACCAAATCTGATTGTTGTGGCAAAATGAGGTCCAAATGTTTTTCAAAGGAAAAACAAAGAAAAAGTCATATAATATTTTTTGACCACAGAATTAAGCTAGAAATCAAAGGAAACTTGTAAAAATCTTCCCATGGGATAAGACACCAACATTAGGAGAACATGTAGAAATATTTTGACAAAGGTTTGCACCACATAATCCACCCTTTAATCTGCACCAGTTTCCCGCACCTGCTCTGAGGACCGGCCCTGGTGCAGGTGTCCCCTCTTACCTGAGCAGCTCACAGACGCTGTCTCTCCAGGGCCGCAGGCAGGAGCGCCCAGGGCAGTCACGGGGCAGCTCCCCAGGGAGGACTCGGCCCCTGAGCAGTGAAATCGGGCTGTCCACACCTGCTGGGCTCCCCCCATGGAGGGGGCCCCCTCGCGGGTGGCCAGGGCCACCCCGCAGCCCAGCTGACGACACACCACATGGGCGTTGGCCACACTCCAGGGGGAGGCACAGAGCGCGCTCCAGCGTCCGGAAATCTTCAGCTGCACCTGCCCCTCGCACTGAGAGCCGCCGGCGTCGTCGTTCAGGAGCCGCACCTCTGTGTACGCTGGAGGAGGAGACAGGGCCTCAGCCACAGTCGTGAGTGTCCCACCCAGCATGGGAAGCAGGGGGTGAGTCCCGCTGGGGTCTCACCTGAGCACACGAGGTTAACAGCTCCACGGTGCTGGCAGGTGCCTCCTGGACAGGGCGCCCTGGGGCAGGACCAGAGCCGCAGCTCCTGCCCCTCACACCGGAACTCCTCAGGCCAGACCCGTCCACTTGACTCTCTGAAGGGCATGTTCCTTTGGACAGACAGAGGCTTGCCGCACCCCAGCTCTGCACAGATGACCTGGGCCGTGGGGGACGTGAAGTTCTGGTCAGACACTGGGGTCCAGTCTCCTCTGAAACCCACTTCCACTTGCCCTGAGCAGGGCCCAGCCCCTCCAGCCAGACGCACAGCTGATCCTAGAGAAGAGAGAAGTGAGTGAGTGCTCAGCACCTGTCAATGTTATCAGAAACACCATATACAGACAATGGTGTGGATTTTTCTTATGTAAGGAAAGAACGTGGAAGAAGAGATTCTGACATTCAGAATTGCCTTTTCACTTGTGAGTTTCTGAAGAGAAAATTAAGAGAATTAGCAGGGTCATTTGACAACTGAGTCCCAAGAACAAGTACAATTTGA
>JAGFMF010011958.1:9529870-9540175 GCA_019455555.1 Galemys pyrenaicus | reverse complement strand
GCTGAGCCTGGTGTCTCTCCTGAAGCCCTGGGGTTTGTGCATGAACCTGCAGGAGATGAGCTCTCAGTGGGAGGTCATGAGATGCCTGAATGTGCTGATTCCTCCCTGCTACGGGCTTCTCCCAAGGCCTGGAAATGGTAGGGGATGAGAGTAACTGATGTATTTTAATCCTATTGCTCTGTTAACTATGTATTCGGTCCTGTGTGGGTTCTTCAGTAAGCAGCATGCAGTAAACAAGGTGAGAGCAAGGGGAGGAGGGGGCATACAGGTCATAATTTGTATTTCACTAGACTTAATGTGGATGCAAGATACAAAGATTTGATGAAAATAGTTGTCAAACAAATCATGAACATATTTTATTATACTGTATATTTACTAACCACCACCTATCCCTCAACCCTTTCTCATTTCTTTCATGTAGATGGAGAAAACAATCTCAGGAGCTACAATTACATGGAGAGAAGAATAAAAAGAGCAGCAAGGGTGGGTATGGGTTGGTAATGGTGGCAGTAGGTAGAGTAGGATCTTAATGAGGGAGACCAAGAAAACAGTCATCATAATTTTTTGGTGACTCAGGGGTCATATTTTGGATAAAATTAATTGAACATGAGAAAAAATAATCCAGGTTATAAGGAGTAATTGTTCATATGCATGCCTGGCTTCTCAGTGTGCAATATTAATTATGGACATGGTAGAATTCTTTCTGTAAAGGCCTCTACGTAATTATGCTGTCTGGGAAGCGTGTGTGCTGGGATTTCAGAAGAATGTTCTATAAAACTAAAAATATGCTACAGAGAGCATATAAAAGCAGAAATGACACACAGAAAATAAAGTATTTAAGGACCAGTGCATTCACTTATGGGAATATGACTGGCGAGACCATGGCATGTCCTTCATTTCTGATCCATTTAATGCCCCAGAGAGGCCCAGGCAGGACCCCAGTCTGGACTAGTTGGAGGTTGGCCATAGGCTTCTCATTCTATTAAAACACTTTTCTCATAACAGATTGTTAGTTTCAATATTAACCTCATGAGATGATAAACTCAGAATAAGAAAGAAATGTTCTTGTATGTGTTACTTAATCTGACATATACTAGATACCCAAATATATGGTTAATGATAAGTTCTGAAAAAAATTGAGACAGAGCCCTCTGAAGCAAATTACTGTTAATTCCTATTAATTTTCTAATTGATTTTAAAACTCACATGGAAGAAAATTGTAGGAAATTTATGAAATCTAAGATAGAGGTGAAGGGATTAGCTATCAAAAGCATAACAAGACAAGGGTGGGAATGAATGAATATAAAATATCTAATCATCTCAAAAGCCCACACAGAAATTTATGTTTATAAAGAGAATATTTCTCTTTTTTCCTTTATTTATATATATTTGACATCAATTGTAATCCCCATGTATTCCCCATCACCATATCACCAGTGCACCATCACCTCAGTCCCCCATGCTCCCATCTGCCCTCAACCCTCCACTTCCCCCTCCCACCAAGTGTTCCCAATTTGTCCTTGCTGTTTTTGTTTTTTGCTGTGTCTTTATTGTTATTGTTATTATTATTATTATTGTTCTTATTCCTTTCTTGATCCTTATTTGGTTCCCATAATTAAACATCTATATATAAGAAACAAAGCAGAAAAATTGAATGAAAAATAATTTGAATAATCCTTCAAAAATGAAGTTGTTTGTAAAAAAAATTAATTCTAGGGTCTCCTTGTTAACATGGAGATCTTTTCCAGCATGTCTTCTAATGCTGACCTAATGATTTAAAGTCACTCACCTCTGTGATATAACAGAAATCCTTTCACAATCAATGACTACTAAGGACAACTTATTTAGTTTTGTATTTTGGTTAATTTAACTTTATAAAATTTAATCATTTTCTTACATCATGGTTCATTTGTAGAAATTATTTGATTTCTCCCCTCTATGTAGCCCCCATAATCCACCACCAACTCACTCATGCACCATCACGTAGTCTCTTGTGCTCTTCCCTCCCCTGTTTTTATCCCTTTGTCTCCCCCTCCCCTGCTGTAGGCCTCAGTTCTATGATAGGTTGCCAAGTTCCCTCATTTCTGTGACCACTGCTCGGTTTCTCTATAATTCACATCTAAGTGAAGTCATCAGATATTATCCAAATCTATCTGAATTACTTCCCTTAACATAACTCCTTCCTCCATCCATGCTGCAGGAAATGGCATGAGTTTGATGGGAATGTTTTACTATGAGGGCCAGACTGGTATTGTCAGTGCAAATAAGCATTTTAGTATTCCAATAATTCCATCGATGTTTATTTGAGGTAAATAGAATTTGGTTCACCACAGAATTCTTTGGTGTCATTGTGTATTTATTGGAATGTGGGTGTAGTTTCTGTACCACTGAGGGTCAGGGAAGGGTCTGGCTGACGTGAGCTCCTCTCTGGGCTCCTGATGGGCCCCTCTGAAGAGTGAGTGAAATGATGGGTCAGACTGGGCTCCCCATGACAGCTCCTGTCCAACTTCTTGTCTGCTTACTGGAAATCACCATTACTAACTGACCTGAAAAAGTGCAAGAATAAACTTCTAAAAATTTCACCTAAGTAGGTGAAATGGCAAAGAAAAAAATTTCACTGAGGACACTGAAGTTGGTCATTTAACCTAACACCACACAATCCAAAGAACCAACACAGGAAAACTGAACATAACAAAACCCCCTTCAATTTGCCAAGTGTGCTGTAGAGATCTGGGCTCACATTTGGGTTATAAATTTGAAGAGATGCAGACACACTGTTACTTCTATCAGAAGAATTGGGGACACCAGGACACAACCAAAGAAAGTATGGCTCTTTTGTTGATAAAGATCAGTTTGTTTAAAGGGGTGTAAATAACACTGGAGATGCTCAAGGACTTTGTCCTTATTTTAAGCCAGAGAAGCAGAACCCAGGGAGGCTCTGTCACAGGAGTGACTGGTCAAGGACACAGAGGGGCACACATTCTGGCCTCCAGACAAGGCTCCTTTGGTGCCTGTTTTAGCTCCTGACAGCAGCTCCATATCCCAACTTAATACACAAAAGCTCATCTTCCTCAGAGAAATGCTAAGTCATGTCTGGGTCTCTCTCCTTGGTGCTTCAACTCTGATCCTCTCACAGAGGAGTGGCCATTTAACAAATGTAGCCCACGTGCAAGTAGACATCAACTTGATCATAGGTGGGATCTCAGGGGCCAGCCTCCAGGAACCTGTTCTCTGTGCCCAAACCTGAGTCTAGATAGCCCCACTTTTCCACACCTCAGCTTCAGCTTAGGGCTGTTCAGTTAAAGGATATTCCCCTCAAACTATTCTGGTCTTAGGACTTGCTTTTCTCTAAGGAGCTAAAGAGCAAGGATGAACTGATTCATTTTATCACCTTTCTTTATTCCTTTCCTGACCATGATTGCCCCTCTGTGCTCTCAACACCTGTGTCTCATCTGCATCTCAGGGCCCCTGACCAGCCTCCTTGCCTGCCTCTCATCCTTTCAGGTCCTCATCCATCCCTCCAGGCTCTGACTTTTCTGTGGAACAAAGCACTGGGGGACTGAGACATGGGAAATGTCTCAATGAGTTGGTATTGCCCAGCAGGGAGTCACAAAGATTGAGGTATCTTCCTTAAAGCCCAAATTTGTCCTCTAACCTTGGGACAATGGGGCTGTCATTTGCCTTGGAAGTCTGAGGAAGTCAGGGCGACATTCCCATCAAGGGCAGTGAAGGCCATAAAGAGAGAGAAATGGGAGTCCAGAAATAGGCCAATATTGAGCCTCTGATTGGGAGATGATGAAAATGGAGACAGAGAAGGGGGATCAGAGGAGGCATCTCCAAACTCAGCACAGTTTTCTACCTGGGTAGAGAGAGTGATATTGAGATCCCTCTTCATCTTGTTTGATTCAAAATACAACTTTCATTTTAGAGTTTGCCAAGTTCCAGAAATGTTTTAACTGCTAGGAATATGCATTATCATAAATGATTGTTCTTCTCTTTGTAGGAGGTTACTTCTAGTAGAGAAAAAATAACCAATAGAGAAATTTAAGACATTTGAAAGACTAGGAGAAAACTGGAGAGCATAATGCAAGGGGAACTGCTCTCCAGAAGCAGATTTATTACAAGAATCAGCTCCCCAACAGGCAAAATGAAATTTGTGTCAATATGTCCTTGCTGGGTCTCTTGCTATAAAGACATCCATGTCCTCAGGCACAGATGGCATCTCCACAAACCCCTCACCCTCAGTGCTGCTCAGAGAACCCGGATGCCCTCTCAGTTCCCCTGTCCACCCCCCACCAACCAGATACTATAAACTGCTTCTGCCTTCTTTGAAAACTATTTATTTCTCAGTCCCATTCTTGTCAAACCCCCAAATGCAATTCTTTTTGAAGACATCAAATAAAGTAAATCCACGCAGACACTTTCCATAAACACACAAATTAACACATTATTGCCTCCACCATTGAATTGTTAGTATATGACTAAGTGGGCCTCCAAAGTTTAATTTTTAGAAAATTTTTCAAAGAAAACAGGCTGTGTTTTCCAGTAACATTGAAGAAGTTTCTATGGCCCAAAATATTTCATCCACAGCATTTTGGATATACTCTGATATTTACGCTTAAGTTTAGAAATGATGCATGATATTTGGGACAAATATCAGCGACAGCCCCTGTCTCTGCTCCTATGATTCCGTGCCAAACCGCACTCACACTATCACACAGAAACTACTAACCTAGGAAACTGCATCTTAATTCTGTTCCGCCCACTAATTTTCGCACAGTGCAAGAGGAGTTTGTGTTGTGATTTATATATGTTTACTCTTACAAAAAGTAAATTATAAAGGGACCATGATGGTTAATGAGGATGATAATGGAATAAGTTGTTTTGTCAGGTAAGACCAATGTAGCAGGATTAGCAGTTTCTTCAGGAGTAAAGGACGCTATCATTCACAGAAGCTCTTGCCCTTGGGTGTGTGGAGAGATGGGATGTGTCTCAAACCTCTCTGACCCATCTGTTTCTGCTGCCTCCAAGATACCAGCCTCCTAGGAACTTTCCCTTCCTTCAAACCCTGGAATATGCACTGACCATACCTGAGCAGATGACTCCTGCATCCTTGGAATGACGGCAGTAGAATGACAGCACCCCCCATCCCCGGGATGGGCAATTCCACACGTGGGACTCATCTCCTGGGCACTGCAGGTTATCCAGCCAGATGCACCCTGATCCAGCCCCGAAGTGAGCAGAGACAGTGGCATTGAGGGCCACCCCACAGCCCAGCTGTCTGCACACCACGTGGGCATTAGGCAGGTCCCAACCATGATGACACACGGTGCCCCAGGAGCCGCGGTGAAGGATCTCCACTCTGCCCATGCAGGGATGGCCTCCGTCCACCAGGCGGAGATGTGCACTGTCTGCGGAGGGAGAGTCAGGTCAAAGTGGGACATCTAACCTGAAAGGAGAAGGGTTTACTGGTCATGGGAGCTTCTCACCTGAGAGCTAGCAATGTCCTACCTGAGACTGTAGAGCCTGGTGCAGGAGACAAAGTTATTGTGCTGGGCAGCACCTGGTTTACTACAGCTGTGTGCAGAGTGGGAGAGTTGAAAGTAGGACAGTGTAGCTGAGAACAATCTAGTGAGCATGTGAGAGAGCAGGTGCAAGCAGGATCTGTCAGAGTGACCCTGATGTAGAGTCTGCAGGTGTCTGAGAAGATGTCTAGAGATGTCAGAATCTAGCTCTGAGAGGTAAATGAGGTCAGATGGCTGTAGAGCTAGTAACTGGTGGGTTCCTTATAATCACACCCACTTCTGTGCATTTGAATAAAGGGAACATTGTGAGCTTATCAGAATTCCCATAGGCAGCCATAAAACCCGTTCCAATCAGAGCTGTTCTTGCAGTAGGCACTCACAGCTGAAAAGTGAATGGACCATGAAACAAGCCATGATTTTTGGTTCTAGTCTCCAGAACAAACTTCTCCTTGAGTAGACGGAGCCACCTCACATGAGAGATGGTGTCAGATGAAACTAACATTGGTCTGAACACTGGGAATCCTACATCTGCTTCTTCCCCAAAACAATATAATTGAACTTCATGTCAGAAGTTTCCTTTATTCTAAATTAGGAGTTATTTGTTGTTTATAGGAAATCATCATGTATGTAATCCCACCACACATTAGTATCAGGTTATATTCCTGAGCAGAAAGTTTTCATGTAGTTTTTTTTTAAAGATTTATTTATTTAGTGCTCCCTACAGCAGCACATATACTAAAATTGGAATGATACAGAAGATTAGCATTGCCCTTGCGCAGGATGACATGCAAATTTGTGAAGTGTTCCATATTTTTAAGCATATTGGATGAGATGGAAGAGCAAATTAGTTCTATAGAAAACTCAGGAACAAAAAGAATCAAAGCATAAAGAGAAATCTAAAGGAAAAAAAGTGAGGTCATGCTTCGAGAACCCTCAGACACCATCAAGAAAAGTAATATAAGAGTTATAGGAGTCCCAGAAATTGAAAACGATAAGGGGAATGATAATATATTCAAGGAGATAATAGAAGAGAATTTCCCAAGCTTAAAAGATGAAATGAAGCTAAAAATACAAGAAGCAAGACATACCCCAAATTTCTATGATAGAAAAAGAAATACAGGTAAGCATATAATAGTAAAACTACAAAGAATACAAGACAAGGAAAAAATAATGAAGCTGTCAAGGGCGAAGAAACAGATAACATACAGAGGAAAACCTATCAGGCTAACATCAAACTTCTCAGATGACACACTACAGGAAAGAGAGAGTGGAAGGATATATTCAAAAAACTTTAAGACAATAAATGCCAGCCACGAATTTTGAATCCAGCAAAGCTTTCCTTCATATATGAAGAAAAAATATGGACTTTCTCAGACAAACAGAAACTCCAGAAATTCAGCATGACCAAACCTCCTCTCCAAAAAATTCTACAACAAGCATAAAGTGAAAACCATTAGAAGAATGAAAAAGAGGAACAGTATAAGACAAGGGAAAACATAACACAAAAGGACAAAATGGCAAACACAGATGCCAGCATAAGTATTTTAACTTTAAATGTAAATGAACTAAACTCAGCAATAAAAAGACACAGAGTAGCAGGCTGGATTGAAAAACACAATCTAACCTTCTGCTGTCTTCAGGAAACACATTTAAACACAAAAGATAAGCATAGATAGAAAGTAAACGGTGGGAAAACAGTCCTACAAGCCAATGGAAAAAAAAAGAAAGCAGTAACAGCAATACTTATATCAGACAAGATAGACTTCAAAATTAAATAGGTAAAAAAAGACAAAGAAGGGTACTATATAATAGTCAAGGGCACAGTATTTCAAGAAGACATAACACTCATCAACACATACGCTCCAAATAAAGGAGCACCAAAATGTATCAGACAACCACTATCAGCTCTAAAAGAAAACATTAAAGAAAGCACCTGTATCGTAGGAGACTTCAACACCCCACTCTAACCAATGGACAGATCAACAAGACAAAAAATAAACAGAGAGACTAGAGCTCTCAATAAAGACCTAGAACTCATGAGCTTAATGGACATCTATAGGACTCTACACCCAAAAAAATCAGATTACACTTTGTTCTCAAGTGCACATGGAACATACTCCAGAATTGATTATATAAGGGGCCACAAGACCAACATCAACAGATTCAGTAAGGTCAAAATCATTCCAACTATTTTCACTGATGATAAAGATATCAAATTAGAAATAAATCACAAAAAGAAAAGAAACCCACTAGCATCATGGAGATTGAAACCAACACTACTGGAAGAACAATGGATTATAGAGGAAATCACAGAGGAAATTAAAAAATACTTTGAACTGAATGATGATGAGGACAGTGTTCAATTCAAGGAAACAGGTGAGTGACCTAACTGTTTTCTCACCTCCCTCACAGGCTCGTCAAGGTGTACCTTGCCCAGATTCACAGATGTCCCAGGTGTCCCTCTTATTTAGACCAGGGACTCTAACTTGGTCCCTGCACCAAAGGAACCAAGGTGTATAGGGAAAGCTGCCCAGCTCCTGCTGCTGGTCCCTAAAGTGACTGTAAGGAAATAGCTAAGGAGGCTGAGGGGAGAAGCTGAGCTCCACGTGTGGGCAGGTTCATGGACTCAGCTCGGGGCTTTGTCACTCTAGTGTAGTTTGTATTTTCCAAATTTTGATTTAACTTAGTGCAGGGGGGCTTTAGACAAATATTTGTACCTATCTTGTGCATTTTAGAAAAGTTTTCCATTATTTCATGGACAATTTTGATTATATATATATACATACATATATATGTTGTTAGAGTCAGAGTTTGTCTAAACTTAGCTGACTGAAACTTGAAAAACCTACAGGCCTACTTCCTTATCTAGTAGGTCAGCTGATCCCATACCTTCGGTTCTCTTGGGCAGTTAAGGGCAGGGCTTATGAAACGGCTTGTTGTCTTAGAATGTTGTCTTAGAATGTGCAGGACACAGGACAGAAGCCCGCACCCGCCAAAATGGATCTCCAGTACAAGTTTAAACATGTTTCTCTTTAAAGCTATTTGCTGTGCTCATTGCGCGGGGCTTTCATCTCTCAGCTTATTGGCTGCAGCCTATGTAATGGCGGGTAATTGGCTATAAAAGCTCACCCCTTCTTCCTCTCGGGGTCGATCGCCTCAGCCAGACCTGCATGTCACGGTTGTACGGTCAGCCCCAGCATGCTGGCGTAACTAAAGCTCTACATGACCATTGCAGCGCTGTGTCCGCTCTTTGTTCTTTTGGGGTGCCCACGGAAACTCGGTACTTTACAATGTATGTATGTATTTCCCAAACTAGTTATTTCAAAAATATAGTAAATGTTGATGGGGGCCACCTACCTATATTGTGACGCAAAAGTCCATTATAGGGGAACTTTCCTGAAAAATCAGAGGCTCCATAGCTGGCCCTCCTCGGATTCCTTTTTGTTTTGGCCAATTTAATAATTAAAGTTTTGTAAGTTACTAAAAACGTGCTTGCTGGAATATCATCCATGGGGGTGGTTGTATGATTGGCTGTTTTACTAGACAAAGTAATTGGTTGCTATGCATTTTGATGACATACTAGTAACTGGCTAATATTATAATACAAATTCCAGAAAATTAATACTGTAAAACCAGATAAAAATAGATACAATTGGAATGTAGTACAAGTTCTAAAATTAGATATTAGGAAAACTTTTAGATTCAAACTTTTTACTATGGGCTACAAGCCTCAGGAACCTAAGCTTGACCTTCATGATTGAGCCATTGTGAAAGGCTTTGCATTTCTGCCTTTGCTAAAGGTAGGTTTTGCATTCCTCAGGTGATAATAATTTGTAGGACCCCTCCTCCCTTCCCCTTTTTGTTTTTGTGTTAATTAAATTTAATCCTATATAAAAGATACCTTAGTAACATACATTATCAATCAAATCTAAAGACAATGAAACCAATGATTCCTATTGAAAGCCAAATGCAAGCAAATAGATACTATTCAGATGTTAATTTGGGTACCTTCCTCTTCCTGCAGGCCTGCAGTAGAATGCTGACACCAGTCTGACCATAAACTAATAATTCATCTTATACTCAGAGTGAAAATAGAATAATTAGTTGTGATTGCATAAAACTAGTATAACTGCCATAATATAAATTAACCAATTACAATAATTCTAACACTAGTGGAAAGATGCTGTCTTGATTTTATAATCACCTATGTCATCTATCCTGGCTGAAGTTCACAAGACCCCAAGATGCTCTTGAAAGAAAAAAAAAAATGTAGTCATTGTTAACTTCCTGATCAATGCACATATTCATGTTTTTACAGGGCAGGGAGAGTGTAACAGGGTGGTCCCAGGAGAAGGGGAAGTTCCAAAATCCTGGTTCCGCCCTAAGTGGGTGGAGCTGAAGAGGAAAAAAAGATTTCTGCAGAGAAGAGAGGAGGGAAGAAAGGAAGATGGAGAACAGCAAGGAGACCTGGATGGGGCACGTGGAGCAGAGGGACATGTGAAGAAACTGTGCTTGCTTTTTGGTCTTGGACTGGTTGGAACAGATGTGATGGAACTTCTGGCAGTTAAAATTTCCTAAAAGAACTGAACAGACTGTTGGGGTTAAACCTGTTTCTTGATAATTTTTGCTTCAAATAATAACCAGTAATTTTTTTTTACATTTTTTTGTTTGTGTCAAAGAGTTTTCCTGTTCAGAATGACCAGGATCTGCAGAGCTAGCTTGTGTTGCATTTTTCTCTCCCCTTGATAACAGCATAGTACAAATACTAATGGTAGTAATT
>JAGFMF010011958.1:9502528-9520493 GCA_019455555.1 Galemys pyrenaicus | reverse complement strand
CAGGCTCCAGGAGTCGTCGCACACCGTGCCCCACGCCCCCGCGTGCCACACCTCCACGCGGCCCGAGCACGTGCTGTTTCCTCCCTGCAGGCGCAGCTTCTCCCTGTCTGCAAGGCCAGGGCCCTGTTAGGGCCGTGCTGGGGGAGGACCCTTGGACCGGGAGCTGGGAGGGCCGATGTACCTGTGCAGGGGGCTGCAGATGGACAGCTCTTGGGCCTCTTTCCTGCAGAAGCAAAGGGGAGCGCTGACAAAAGGAGATTCTGATCACCTCTTAGAAATGAATAATGCAGGGGCCTCCCTGGTGGCGCAGCGGGTTAAGCAACACACTATGAAGCAAACCGCAGCCACTGCAGCACAAGTTCAACAGGCCCCACATGGCATAGCAGACCTCTCCTGCCTTGCCTGCTGCTGCCCTCAGCAGTGTGCTTCAGTCTGTCTGCCTGTTCTGCTCCCCACTCAGTCTCTGGTGAATCCTCTCACCTCCCATGACTCTGGCCTGTACCCCAGCTCTTGTATACATAAATAAATAAATCTTAAAAAAAAAAGAAATGATCAATGCAAGGAGAAAGATCTGGACACCAAGGTCACTGCCCTCTCCACAGTGTCAGCCAAGTGGATAAAACTTTCCTCTTAGACAGAAAGTCCCCTTGGAACCAGGCCATGAAAGGTCTTCACTTTACTCTGCCTTCCAGGGTCCACCTCAGTCCTCCCCCATCTTCCTTCTCCTCTTGCCAGGACAGATTTTTTTCAGTGCCCAGTATTTACACTGACTGGAATCATCTTCACAGCTCCTCCTTGACAGTCCTCTACTCCTCCTTCAGGCCTCCAGCAAAACAAGATTTCTCCTCTGGCCCCACATACACACTTCCACAGTACTAACTAATCCTCCTGACCCTTGAATTTCTGCTTAACCAGAGTGTACAGCCTGGGGTGTTAGGCACCGTGAAGGCAGAGATCACACCTGACCTGGGGTGTCATTTGATTCTACAGACAAAGTTACTCTCTGCAGCAGGCTGACCAGGAGTCTGACTAGTACGGATGTGTTTCGTTGCAAAAACCAGGAACATGAGGACACAAGACTGGGGACATGGCCCTTATTATTTCAGGGTGTTCACATAGCATTTAGCTAGTCCTGATGAACTAGTTATTCCTTAAGAGTCCATCAGAGGAGTATTGATACTCCCCACAGGTTCAGCACAAGTTTCCTTATTTTCTCCTCTGAAACAGGACTGAAACATGTGGATTAAACATTTGCCAAACTTTATTTTACAGACTTATCTTAAACTGATAACCTAGATTTGAAAACAGACAATATCACTAGCGACAGCCTTGGAGCTACGACAGACACACACAACAGTCACCTGCACACGTGATAAAAGCTTCCTCTCCTGAAGAGCATGAACGGTACTTCCAAGGGTCAGAAGGACACTGCCACAGAGAGGTATCCGTTTTCTCACACCGGATTCCGTCTACCCACTGGGGTCTAGAGCCTTCCCTAACAGCCAGAGAGTTGAGGGTCCCACTGTCCCCGCAGCCAAGCTGTCTGCAGATCACGGACAAGGTCACGGCATCCATGGGGCTGCTGCACACACTGCCCCAGGACCCGTTGTAGAGAACTTCCAGCCACCCG
The DNA here is from genome assembly GCA_019455555.1 of Galemys pyrenaicus. Classification (NCBI taxonomy): domain Eukaryota; kingdom Metazoa; phylum Chordata; class Mammalia; order Eulipotyphla; family Talpidae; genus Galemys; species Galemys pyrenaicus. The sequence continues at coordinate 9,518,863 of JAGFMF010011958.1, read as the reverse complement.
GCGCAGTCCTGGTCCTCGCTCACCAGCCTGAGGGCCAGGAACTCTGCAAGGGAAAGGGGGAGATGGGGCACCATGAGCACCCCACTCAGTGCTCTGGGCCCTCTGCTGGGAAGAAACATTGGATGCTGATTCCTGACAAAATCTGGGAAAAGGTGGGGTGAGTGGGTGTGGGTTCAGTGATGCCCCCCAAGTAGTCAGCTTTCTGATCCCTGGAACCTGTGAGGGTCATCACGTGACACGTGACTATGTTACCTGCACGAAGAGACTAAGAGAAAACATTACAAAGGTGAGATTAACCTAAACATCAAAGATTAACCAGGTGAGCCAAGTGTAATGACATGTTTGACTCACTATCTGTAAAGTGGCTTGGTGAGAAAGAGAGAGAGAGAGGTGATTATGGAAGAACAGTTAGAGATGTGCTAACTGCTGACTGATGACCAAGGAAGGTGGCTCTGAACGAAGGACTGCAGACAGGTTCTGGAAGTTTAGAGCTGATTGCTCCACAGGACTTAGAAATGATGCAGCCCTGCTCACACATTGAGTGTAGCCAGGTGAGATCCTGCTGGACTTCTAACCTACAAGGCTTTAAGATGATAAATACAAGTTGCTTTGACCACTAATTATGTGGAAATTTGTTAGAGCAAGTAGAAACCAGTACAGTGAATTTCAAGATTCTGTTATATGTACTGCAGAGTGAGCCTGCTTGTAAATGGAAACTATAGGAAACTATTCCATCAGGATATGCTGCTGAGAAGAAAGACCCTCAGGTGCCACAGCAAGGAAGGAGGCACCTGATCCTCATGTCTGCTAGAGAGTCAGACACTCTCCTCTTCTTTCAAACTCTGTCCTCAGAGTGGTTCCCCCCACACTCCCACCCTCTTCCCTCAGGCCCTGGACAGTGTGCAGCACAGACCTGAGCAGATGACCCCTGCGTCCTCCTTGTGTCTGCAGTCATGGCGCCCCCAGCCCTGGGACGGGCACTTCCACACCTGGGACTCGTTTCCTGTGCACTGCAGCTCGGCCAGCCAGATGGGCCCTGATCCCTCCCTGAAGTGAGCAGAGACCGTGGCGTTGAGGGCCTTCCCACAGCCCAGCTGTCTGCACACCACGTGGGCCTCAGGCAGGTCCCAGCTGTCATCACAGATGGTGCCCCAGGAGCCCTGGTGAAGGATCTCCACTCTGCCCATGCAGGGATGGCCTCCGTCCACCAGGCGGAGCTGTGTGCTGTCTTCAGAGGGAGAGTCAGGTCAATGGGGCATCTAACCCAGGATACGCTTTCCTAGTCTTGGGGGCCCCTTACCTGTGCAGTTGACTGCTTCCTCCTCTGAGGCTGCAGAGCCTGCTGGTGGGGACAGGGAGTGAGTGCACTGGGGTGGCACATGGGTCTGGTTTCCTGCAGAGCAGCAAGGTCAGAGGGTTAGTGGAGTTGAAGAGCAAAAAACTGAATTAAACTACATGATCACCTGGTGGAGGGTGTGATCTCAGATATATGATATAACAGGGCACTCATGGCTTCATAATTTGTGAGTTCACTTTCCATGTAAAAAAAAGTGCCCCCAAAAGACCAATATATTTCTGTTTTTAAACCAAATACAGAGAATATCTTAGAATGATCATAGAAAAGTGGGGATATGCCAAGAGTGTTGAAAGTGCTGCTGAGCTTCCATGTCACTGAGAATTTGGGTGCCAGATGCTCAGATGGAAGCAAAGAGTAGGAGTGAGACCCTGTGGGTTTGGAGTACGAGGATCCTTCAACTTAGGGGAGAGCAGGACACCAAGCCGCTTGAGCAATAGGCAGGATCCCTAGATATGAACAGGATTCAGGAGAGGCTGGTGACTGATGTGCTCTTTGGCCCAGAGACAGAGCATTTCAACGCCTTGTAAATAAGACTGGAGCCATGGGTGGGAGTCACGTGTCAATCATTAAGACTCATCTCCTTAAATTCCAAAATCTCAGTGTACATCCTTGGGATGCTGAGATAGTAAGTGACCTGGAACATAGCTCTGGAATGTGCAGACAGTGACAGACTTGTCTGAATCATTAAGGCGTGTGGAGGGTCTCAGAGGAAGGAGCTCTGAGGGAGGTTTCAGTTCTACAGGAAGGGCAACGATAGAGACAAGGAGGACACAAATTGGATCAGTTATTTCCACTCCAAACTGACCTGGGGTCTCCCAATTATGCCCTGTTCTCTCTACAGGAGGACTCTGCTTTTATATAGAAAGTGGGAGGGGAGAGTAAGCAAAAGAGCGAGAGAGATAGATCCAGGAACAAGGAGAAACAGGAAAGAATAGCAATAAGACATTGCTGGAAAATGGGAATGAAAACCAGTTTTAAGGTTGGGGACTCGTGGGGGATGTAAATAATGGGACCCACAGGGCTGCCCTCATTCTGGGAATTAATTTTTTTTCAGCTCCTTTTCCAACTGAGAATTGCTTTATTCATTGCTAAAGAATCCCATATTTAGTTTTTTGAGTTTAATAATACAAGTAGTACATTTATCAGTATATAATACAAAAATTAGAAGATAGAATTTAAATTAAACTTAACCTTTGAAAAATAACAATTTCCTCCTTCCAAAGTAACACATTATTACTAGGAACAACATGAAGAAGTAAAAGAAAACAACAGAAAAATTAATTACATGTATAGTATGTACACACATATATATGAAATTTTCAAATATGCAGTATTTATAATTGTGTATGGTTGCTGACAATTTTACTTTTGCATTTGTACTATTGATGGAGCTTTTGTATATAGATATGTTATCTGAAAACTTGGGAAATGTCATATATAAAGTTGTTTCTTCTTTTTTCCACTTAATATTACATTGGGAGCATTTTCCTTGGACATTAAATTTTCTTAGACTATAATATCTTAAATTGATGAATTTGTATGCATTAAAACATTTATTGAATTTTAAAAAAAAGACTCATCTCCTTAAAGCCCAACATCCAAGGTTCAGATTGACCAACCCTTGTTTGTCAATAAAAAGGCAGATCTTGCCATTGATCAGCATCCTGTATAGCGCAGCAGACCAGCATCCTGCGGTCTGTGCCGTGATCCCTGCTCCTTTTCTTTACACTGTGGTGTTGCTGATGCAATGCCCCATGACATTGTCGACTCAGCATGATACATGTGACTCTGAAAACTTCAGCAGAGATAGAGGCAGGAGTAGTAAAGTGGGAGATCAGGGGAGAATATAGGAACGACAGCATAGGATGAAACAACAGGAAACATGAAAAGGGGAACAGAGATAGGGTGAAAGGTATAACCTGCATATTTAAGAAGTTTTAGATCCCCCCACACACAAATGAAATAAGAAAAGGTGAAAACTAAAAACCCACTATTGCAGTGGGTCATTTATACATCCTGGTACCAGTGCACTGTGTGCACTGACTGAGGTCTTGCTTCATCTCCTGCATCTCACTGATCTCATGGCTGCTTGTAGGCAACATGATGCAGTGGAGGCAACACGCTCATTTCCTGCACCAGCCCAGGACGTCCTGCAGCCTCACCTGCCCCACTGAGACCCGTGCTGTAGGGGAGCTGCTCTGCGGAGCTGTCCTGGGGGAGGCCACAGGCAGGGCTCGGCCATCCCATCAGGGAGCCATCCTAGGGGCCCGGTTCAGGCAGCAACTGAGTGAACCTTAGCACAGGAGACAGTGATGTGACACCCCCACAGAGAACTGTCAAACTGAGCTTATCAAATTCTTGACCCAGGAAAGCACAGCAAATAAAAATGCATTTTTCTTTCCGTTGCTAAGATTGTGTTTGCTAAGAAATTCGTAGATTAGCAATGTAACCCAGACACTTATGATGAGGCCTAAAAAGGAAGAGAAATGCTTTTCTTCAACTCAGCTTCTTTCTGGAGAAGTTAAAATGCTTGTCTGCAGGGCCTGCGTGTGGATGGTGAGAGCATCTTTCACAGGGACAAGACATGTCCCTTTGGGGTCAAGGCCATAGGCAGACGCCAGAAAGGCTGATGAGCAGAGGCTGCAGGGAGGGGGAACTATTGGTGAGGGTTAAGGCTTGAAGAAAATGTGATAGGAAGAAGAAAAATAGTGTGATTGCTTTCCATGATCATATTTTGAAGCGATGTGTATTCAGAAAGCAAAAATGAAAGATCACCTCTTAGAAAAGCTACCAGTAGGAATTTGGAATATCTGAATGGTATGACTTGCAAAATATGCACCTCAGTACAGAAACATACACATTATTCTTAAGAGCATTTAAGCCATTTACTAAAACTGATTGTATGCTATGGCAAAATAAGTTCCAAATGTTTTGAAGGAAAAACTAAAAAAAGTCATAAAACTCATTTACTTTGAACACATAGAATTAACCTAGATAAAAAGAAAACTCATTTAAAAAAACAGTATTAATGTGCAAATAATCTTGTGTAATGAAACACCTACATTAGGAGTCATGTGGAAACATTTTTACAAAGGTTTGACCACATAACCCATGCTTTAATCTGCGCCAGTTTCCCGCACCTGCTCTGAGGACCGGCCCTGGTGCAGGTGTCCCCTCTCACCTGAGCAGCTCACAGACGCTGTGTCTCCAGGGCCGCAGGCAGGAGCGCCCAGGGCAGTCACCGGGCAGCTCCCCAGGGAGGACTCGACCCCTGAGCAGTGAAATCGGGCTGTCCACACCTGCTCGGCTCCCCCCCTGGAAGGGGCCCCCACGCGGGTAGCCAGGGGCACCCCGCAGCCCAGCTGACGACACACCACATGGGCGTTGGCCACACTCCAGGGGGAGGCGCAGAGCGCGCTCCAGCGTCCGGAAATCTTCAGCTGCACCTGCCCCTCGCACTGAGAGCCGCCGGCGTCGTCGTTCAGGAGCCGCACCTCTGTGTATGCTGGAGGAGGAGACAGGGCCTCAGCCACAGTCGTGAGTGTCCCACCCCGCAGGGGAAGCAGGGGGTGAGTCCTGCTGGGGTCTCACCTGAGCACACGAGGTGAACAGCCCCACGGTGCTGGCAGGTGCCTCCTGGACAGGGCACCCTGGGGCAGGACCAGAGCCCCGGCTCCTGCCCCTCACACCGGAACTCCTCAGGCCAGACCCGTCCACCTGACTCTCTGAAGGACACGTTCCTTTGGACAGACAGAGCCTTGCCGCACCCCAGCTCTGCACAGATGACCTGGGCCGTGGGGGACGTGAAGTTCTGGTCAGACACTGGGGTCCAGTCTCCTCCTGAATGCACTTCCACTCGCCCTGAGCAGGGCCCAGTACCTCCAGCCAGATGCACAAATCCTAGAGAAAAGAGAAATGAGAGAGTGTTCATGACCTGTCAATGATCCAGAAATACCACGTACAGAATATGGCGTGGAATTTTCTTCTCTAAGGTCTTCTCTAAGGACTTTTCTTCCCTAGATGGACTAATTGAGTCAACAGAACCATGGCATTAAGAGGCTAGAGGCCTGTCAGCAGGTGGGAAGGCCACCCTGAGAACTGGGGCTACAGTTCTGGCCAGTATTGTCCAAGGAGCTGGTCCCCATGTGACTGAGGATAAAGAAAACCACGAGTTCTGGCCCGGGAGAGCTGCCAGCCACAGACAGATGATGCTTCAGGGACGAAAGAGACACTAAAGTTCACACTCATGGCTTCACATGTTATTCTTTGATAACTTTTGATGGCAAGGGATTCCAAGAACTTCTCAGGTGACCTGATGGTGAAGAGGCTGTGCACAGATGAATGTGGACACCCAGAAAGCTCAGCGTCATGTGCAAGGAGGGCTGAGCCTGGTGTCTCTCCTGAAGCCCTGGGGTTTGTGCATGAACCTGCAGGAGATGAGCTCTCAGTGGGAGGTCATGAGATGCCTGAATGTGCTGATCCTTTCCTGCTACGGGCTTCTCCCAAGACCTGCAAATGCTAAGGAGAGTAATTGATGTATTTTAATCCTATCACTATGTTAACTGTGCATTCCTGTCAGGTGAGTTTTACTGAATAATCACCATGCAGTGGTGAGAGAAAGGAGAGTAGAGGCATACAGGTCATCATTTGGATGGCACAAAGGCTTAATGTAGATAAAAGATGCAAATATTTGAAGAAAATATTTTCAAACAATATGAATGCATTTTATCATGCTGTACCCTACCATCCACTGCCTAGCCCTGCAACCCTCTCTCATTTCTTTCACGTAGACAGAAAACAATCTCAAGTTGGATGGAGAGAAGAATAAAAAGGGCAGCACTGTCTGTATACGTGTGGTGAGGGTGGGTGTTGGTAGGTAACGTTGGGAGTGGGAAAAGTTGAAACTTATGAGGGAGACCACAGAAAGATTCATGATCATAATTTGGTCAATCAGAAGCCATGTGTTGGATAAAATAAAATAAATTTTAAAAAACCCCAATTTATAAAGAGTATTTTTTCATATGCATGTCTGGCTTCTGAGTGTGGCATATAAAATATGGACATGGTAGAATTCTGTCTGGTAAAGGACTTTGTGTAAGTATGCAGACTGGGAAGCATGTATGATAGTTTTTCAGAATAATATTCTAAAAAAGTAAAAACATGCCATAGAGAGGGAAAAAAAGCAAAAATGACACATTTTTAATAATGTAAGGATAAATGAGTATGACTTGAGATCATGGCATGTCTTTTATTTCTGATTCATTTCCATACTCCAGAGAGTCCCAGGTAAGGACACGAATCTGGGTGAGTTAAAAAGCTGGCTGTAGGCTTCTCATTCCATGTAAAGCACTTTCTCATAACAGGTTGTTCATTTTAATATTAATCCCATGAGATGACAAACTCAGAATAAGAAAGAAATGTTTTCTTATGTGCTACTTCATCTGACATATGCTAGATACTCAAATATATGATAAATGATAAGTTCTCAAATCAAGACAGAGCCCTCTGAGAAAATCACTGTTAATTCTATTCATTTTCTAATTGACTTTAAAAAGCACCTGGACGAAAATTATAGGAAATTTTTGAAATCAAAGATATGATGACAGGATTAGATATCAAAAGCACAAGACAGGGCCTCCCTGGTGGCGCAGTGGGTTAAGCAACGCACTGTGAAGCAAACTGCAGCCACTGCAGCACGAGTTCGATCCCTGCTGCCGGCCAGGGAGGGGACCCACATGGTGCGGCAGACCTCTCCTGCTGTGCCCACTGCTCCCCTCAGCAGTGTACTTATGTTGATCTGCCTGTTCTGCTCCCCGCTCTGTCTGTGGTGAATCCTCTCCCCCACCCCACACCTCTGGCCTGTACCCCAGTTCTTATATGCATAAATAAATAAATCTTTAAAAAAAAAACTACCTAATTTAAAAAAAAAAAACAAAAGCACAAGACAAGGGTTGGAAAGAGTGAATATAAAATATCTAATCATCTCAAGAGCCCATGCAGAAATTTACTATCTGTTAAGGAAATAGTTTAAATCATTGAAAAAGATACTTATTCCATAATTAATGTTGAAAGATCGATGTTAAACATTAAAAATTATAATTCTAATTGACATTAATCTCAAAAATAAATTTGTAGTAATTAAACATCTAAGTATAAGAAGCAAAGCAGAAAAATTGAGTGAGAAGATAAATTCTGTACATCCTTCAAAAAGAAGTAGATTGTAAGGAAAACTAATTCTAGGGTCTCCTTGTTAACATGATCTTTTCCAGCATGTCATCTAATGCTGACCTACAGATTTAAGTCACTCACCTCTGTGATGTGACAGAAATCCTTTCACTGATGAATGATTTGATAAGGATATTTTATTTATGTATGTATTTTGGTTAATTTAACTTTATAAAATTTAATTATTAATTTTCTTACATCATGGTTTAATTTTGGAAATTATGTGATTTCTCCCCTTAGGTGTAGATCCCATAATCTACCACCAACTTACCTGTGCACTATCACATAGTCCCTTGTGCTTTTCCCTCCACTGTTTTTATCCTTCTCTCTCCCTTAAAAAAAGAAAGTAATGGAATGGGGTAGCTGAGAAAAAAATAAATTTTCTATTTTTCTTCCCTGCTGTAGGCCTCAGATTTATGATAGGTTAGCAGGTTTTCTCATTTCTGTGACCTTTTGTTTGACTTCTCTATATTACAAATCTAAGTGAAGTCATCCAATATTATATTTTCCTTCTGTATTACTTCCCTTAGCATAATCCCTTCCTGCTCCATCCATGCTGCAGGAAATGGCATGATTTTTATGGGAATGAATTAATATGAGGGTCAGATGGTAGTATGATTATAAGGTAGTATTGGTCCAATAATTTCATCAATGTAAATCCGAGGTAAATAGAATTTAGTTCACCACAGGAAAACACCCAATTCTTTGGTGTCATTGTGTATTTATTGGAATGTGGGTGTAGTTTCTGTACAACTGAGGGTCAGAGAACTGTCTGGCTGATGTGAGCTCCTCCCTGAGCTCCTGATGGACCCCTCTGAAGAATGAGTGAAATGTTGGGTGACACTAGACTCTCATTAACATCTCCTGTCCAGCTCCTTTTTGATTTACTGGAAATCAGTCCAATAACCTGACATGAAAATTTGCAAGGATAAATTTCTAAAAATCTGCCTAACTGGTAAAATAGCAATGAAAAGAAAAAAGACAGTTACACTGAGGGCCAGTAAGTTGGCCATTTAACCTAACACCACATAGTCCAAAGAAGTAACATGAGGAAAACTGAAGGCAATAAATTTTTTAAAAAATTTAAAAATCAGCAAAAAATAAATAAATAAAAAATAAAAAGTGGGTTACAAGAGAAGTTGAGTATTTTTTTTCATATGCCTGTCGGCCATTTGCATTTCCTCTTTGGAGAATTGCCTTTTTAGCTCTTTTGCCCATTTTTTGACTGCGTTGTTCACTTTGTTTCTGTTTAGTCTGGTTAGTTCTTTTTGGATCTGTGTGATAAGTCCCTTGTCAGTAGTGTTGTGTGCAAAGATTTTCTCCAAGTTGGTGGGTTGTCACTTTGTTTTGGTTAGCGTGTCCTTTGCTATACAAAAGCTTTTAGGTTTGATGTAGTCCCAGCTGTTTATCCTCTCCTTCACTATCTTTGCTTTAGGTGTTGTAGGACTACATGGGAATTACAATTGATGTCAAATATATATAAATTTAAAAATTGTTAATAAAAAATAAATTTTAAAAAAAGAAAGTAATGGGACAGGGTAGTTGAGAAGAAAATATAAATTTTCTATTTCATCAAGTAAAATAAATAAATAAATAAAAAATAAAAGCAGGAATACCATGGGGAAATCATACATTCTACAAATATGAAGGGTAACATAATAAATACATAATTTTAAAAGATATGAAAAAAAACCCGTTTTATTGCCATGTGCACTGTAGAGACCTGGGCTCACATCTGGTCATAAAATTGAAGATGTTCAGAAAGACCGTTACATCTATCAGAAGGATCAAAGGCACCAGGACCCACACCAAATAAAGTATAGCTCTTTCTTGATAAAGATCAAAGTATATAAACAGATGTAAATAACATTGGAGATGCTCAAGGACTTTGTGCTATTTTAGGCAGAGAGGCAGAGCCCAGGGAGGCTCTGTCACAGGAGTGACTGGTCAAGGACACAGAGGGGTGCACACTCTGGCCTCCATGCACAGCTTCTTTGCTGCCTCTTTTAGCTCCTGACAGCAGCTCCAATCCCAGATTCCTGCACAACAGCTCATCTTCCTCAGACACATGCTAAGTCAAGTCTGGGCCTCTCTCCTTGGTGCTTCACCCTCCAATCCTCTCACGGGGGAGGGGCCATTTTCCACATGTAACCCATGTGCAAGAGAGACATCAACCTGATCGTAGGTGGGATCTCAGGGACCAGCACCAGGAATCTGTTCTCTGTGCCCAAACCTGAGTCTGGAGAGCCCAAATTTTCCAAAACCTCAGCTTCAGCTTAGGGTTGGTTTGGTCAGAGGATATTCCCCCCTCAAACTACTATTTCCTTCAAACTGGCTTTTCTCTAAGAAAGCAAGAGAGCAAGGATGACCTCATTGGTTTCATCACCTTTCTTTTTCATTCCTTCCCTCTGACCAGGATCACCTCCTCTGTCCTCCCTGCAGCTGTGACTCATCTGCATCCAAAACAACTCTCACGGCCTGTGATCCTCTGGCTCCTCGTGCATCTTTCCAGGCTCTGACTCTTCTGTTGAAGCAGAGCTCTGGGCGCCTGAGATGGGGGAAATATCTCCGTGGGATTGGTATTTGCCCCCCAGGGACCCACAAAGATTGAGGTTTTTCCTTGAAGCCAGAACTCGTCCTATATCCTTGAGACAATGGGGCTGCCCCTCACCTTGGAAAGTCAGAGGTGGTCAGGGTGACCTTCCCATCAAGGGCAGCGAAGGGCAAGGAGAGTGCAAAATGGGAGTCCAGATATAGGCCAGGATTGAGCCTCTATTAGGAAATAACAAAAATGGAGACAGAGGGGAAGATTCAGAGGAGGCATCTACAGATTTCTACCTGGGTAGAGAGAGGTGATATTGAGATCCCCCTTCATATGTTTGGTTCAAAATACAATTTTCATTTTAGAGTTTGCCATGTTCCTGAAAATTTTCTAAATTCTAGGACTATGTATTATGATAAACAATTGTCCTTCTCTTTGCAGGAGGTTACTGCTAGTAGAGGAAAAAGAACTAAATAGACAGTTCCAAACTTTTGAAAAGATGAGGAGAGACCTGGACAGCACAATCTAAGGGAAACTGTTGCCTCAGAAGGGGACTTCTTTATACAGATCAACCCCACCTTGGGCAAAATGAAAGCTATGATTAGATATGTCCTTGCTTGGTCACTTGCTATAAAGACATCCATGTCCTCAGGCACAGATGGCATCTCCACACACCCCTCACCCTCAGCGTTGCTCAGGGAACCCCTGATGTCTCTCAGATCCCCTGGACATCTCCCTCTGTCCCAGATTCTATAAACTGCTTCCTCCTCCTTTGAAAACTATTTTGTCCACTCAGTCCCATTCTTGTCAAATACCCCAATGCACATCTTTTTGAAGCCATCAAATGAAATAAATCTATGTAATATCTTTCCATAAAACACACAATTTAACATGTTATTGCCTCCACTACACTAGACAGTGAATGGCTATTTGGCCCTCCAAAGTTTAAGTTTATACAAATGTTTTCAAGGAAAATAGAGGGTATTTTCCATTAACATTTAGAAGAATGCATGACCCGTAGATTTTATCCACAACTATTTGGCTATACTGGCATAAGAACCATGATATTAATGCTTAAGTTTAGAAAGAATACACAATATTTGGCACAAATCCATGCAACCTTCTGATTTGTTCAGTGATACCCCCTGTGTCTCTGCTCACACTGACACCATGCAAAACTGAACTCACACTATCCCACAAAAACTATTAACCCAGGAAAGTACACCCAATATTGTACCTCCCACTAATAGACTCACTATACAAGAGAAGTTTGTGCAGAGATTGATATATGCTTACCCTTACAAAAAGTAAATTTTAGCAGGATCATGAATATTAATCAGAATACTAATAGAGTAAGTTGTTCTGTCAGGAAAATACCAATGCAGAAGAAGGATTTGCAGTTTCTTTAGGAGTAAAGGACACTCATCATTCAGAGAACCTGTGCCCTCCAGTATATGGAGAGATGTACTGTGTCTCAGGCCTCTCTGGACCATCTGTCTCCTAGGAAATTTCCCTTCCCTCAGCCCATGGAAAATGCACTGATCATACCTGAGCAGATGACTCCTGCATCATCAGAATGATCGCAGTAGTGCTTCCCCCAGCCCAGAGACAGGCACTTCCACACGTGGGACTCATTTCCTATGCACTGGAGCCGGCTAAACCAGATTTCCCCTGAGCCTTCCCCAAAGTGAGCAAAGTCTAGAGCCTCCAGGGCCTCTCCACAGCCCAGCTGTCTGCACACCACGTGAGCATCAGGCAGGTCCCAATAGTCATCACAGATGGTGCCCCAAGAGCCCTTGTGAAGGATCTCCACTCTGCCGGCGCAGCGATGGCCTCCGTCCACCAGGCGGAGCTGTGTGCTGTCTGAGAGAGAGAGAACAGGTCAAAAGGGCCTCTAATGCAGAAAGAGGTTTTCTTCTGCCACTCATACAGGAATGACTATATAGAGATGATGGGGGAAATGGACACAATAACACAGTATGATTCCCCCTTCAGAAGAAATGAAATGGACAACATGCTAGAGACCTCTCATTAGGTTTAGAAGACCCCCAATATTGACAGTCAAGAAAAACTGAGTTATGATGGATCCAAATTCATCCTCCCTCTGACAAGGAAATGAGGATCCTGGAGACAGAGCTGACCACTCACCTTGCTCGGAATACCCAGAACCACCTTCTTCTGGGAAAACATAATCCCAATCCATTTCAGTGGAAGAAGGAATTTCAGTAACAGAAAAATCTTCATTATAGTCATAACTGACTCCCGTAGCACTGGCATGCTCCCCTGCGGAATCTGGAAATATGCAAGGACTGAGGCTGGACTGTGGGTGCTCAGTCCTGCTACTGCAGAGATTGCAACAGCTGGTAAGTATAAGCTTCAGAGTCCAGGGCTGTCTGGAACAGTCAAGTCAATGGATCCTGTAAAATACACAAAACTTTCCAGGTCCTGGGGGCCCCTCACCTGAGCAGCTGGCAGTGCCCTCCTCCTCTGAGGTGCGGAGCCTGCTGGGGGAAATAAAGATCCTGTGCTGGGGCAGCACCTGGTTCCCTACAGCAGCGAGCAGAGCAGTAGAGTGAAAGCAGAAAGGAACAGGACAGTGTAGCTGAGAACAATCTAGTGAGCATGTGAGAGAGCAGGTGTCACCAGGGCCTGTCAGAGTGACCCTGATGTAGAGTCTGCCGGCATCTGAGAAGATGTCCAGAGATGTCAGAATCTAGCCTGAGAGGTAAATGAGGACAGATGGCTGTAAAGGGCTAGTAACTGGTGGTTTCCTTATAATCACACCCACTTCTGTGCCACTCAATAAAGGGAACATTGTGAGCTTCTCAGACTCCTCATGGCAGCCATGAAGCCCGTTCTAGTCAGAGCTGTTCTTGCTATAGCCACTCACAGCTGAAAATGGAAAGGACCGTGATACAGGCTATGATTTACCCAGAATATTTCGTTTATAGTTCTAGGCCCAGAACAAACTTATCTTTGAGTAGAGGGAGCCGCCTCACATCACAGATGGTGTCAGATGATGCTAACATTGGGGACCTCTCTGGTGGCGCAGCAGGTTGAGCACAGCACTGTAGAGCATCCGCAGCACAGCAGGGGGGAGTTCAAACCCAGACCAGGGAGGGGACCCACATGGCGCAGCAGACCTCTCTTGCCTCGCCCGCTGCTCCCCTCAGCAGTGGATTTCAGTCCATCTGCCTGTTCTGCTCTCCACTCTGTCTCTGATGAATCCTCTCACCTCCCATGACTCTGGCCTGTGCCAGCTCCTTTATGACAAATAAATAAATCTTTTTTAAAAAGAAAAAAGAAAGTTACATTGGCCAGAGACGCTGGGCATCATACAGCTGTTTCTACCCCAAAATAATATGATCTCTACTGGAACTTCATATTAGGAATTACATTTATTCTAAATTTGGAGACTTCATTATTTAAGGGAAAATATAATTTAAGTAAGAGATGAAACAGAAACATAAAACTTCTGCTAAGATAAATCATGGAGGAGCTGTAGGTTTATTCTCATTTCATGACTGTCATAAGGAAGCGCTGTGCTGAGTGTGAAACAGGAGACCTGAGGCCACGCCCACAAGCAGGTTTTCTCTCAGCATCTGCCCAGTGAGCACGTTGTGCAGGGCGGGAGGCCAGAGACCTGCGTCAAGACTCTGGGAAGGCAGAGTGGCTCGTCCTTTACTCTCTTGGTGCTCAGCTACCAGAATATTCACCCTCTAGGCTGGATGCTGAGTTCCCAGAATGCCCTGGTCACAGGCACAGAGACAGGCAGAGGTAGACCGATGTCACCCAACTGCCAGTGAGGCTTGTTCCAGCTCATTCTAGGTGCAGTTGGATAACCACGTGCTCAGCAGCCCCTGCCCCACCTGCCCCCAGAACAAAAGGTGATACTTCCAGGTGCCAAAAAATATATCTGCCGTTTCTTATTTTTCAAACACAATTTTCATACTGAAAGCTGTTTTTATTTTATATGTACTATACATCATTGTTCATTTTTGTACAGTGTATGTATTCTCCTTTCAGGTGTAGTTCCCATGAAATTCCCACCACCACAGTCCCTTGTGCTCTTCCCACACATTTTGTTCCTGCTCCTCCCTCCTCCCCTGAAGAATGTCTCAGATTTATAGTTTGGGATGATTTTTATTCTTAATTGATGTAAAAAACTTTTACCTTAATCCTTTATTTGTATCCTCTACATTCCTCCTAAAAGTGAAGGCACACACAACTTGTAACATTGAATATAGTTAGATGGCATGTAGAAAGATGGGATCACAAGAGATAGTGAAAATAAAACAATGTAAGAGAATTAAAAACACACCTAATAACTACGTTGAAGTGTCCATGTAACAGTTTTAAAACTGATTCATGAATTAGGTAAAAAAAAAAAAAAGGAAAGAAGACAAAAAGCAGTTAAAAATGAAAAAAAATCATAAATATATTAAAGATACCCAAGTAACAGTTGCCATCTGAGAACAAAACATCTATGAGGTGAATGAATTAGTTTAAAATAATTTTCTAGAACTCCAGACAGAATTAGTGACTTCGAGCAGTCCTAAAAGGAAAGAAGGGGAAATGAGGAGAAGGAACTGTTGGAGGAGATGAAGAAGAGGAGGAGAGACAGAGACAGAGAACACTGAAGTTATATTTAAAGAGATAATTCTTGAGAATATAAGGGTGAAAAAAAGCATGAAAGCTATAGCTCACATTTTCAAGAAGCAAATAGAACCAAGAAAGATGTGAAATCCCCAACATCCTGTAAAGCTAAAAAATTTAAAGCAAATGAGCAGAAAATTTGTTGTTTAATAAAAAAAGAAGGCCTAGTGTCCTCCCTGATTGCACAGGGGATACGCACCACACTATGAAGCATCTGCAACCACTGCAGCATGAGTTTGATCCCCAGCCAAGGAGGGAACACGAGTTCGATCCCTGGCCAAGAAGGGGACCCTCATTTCACAGATAATCTCTCCTGTCTCACCCACTGCTCTCCTCAGCAGTGTTTTTCGGTCAGTCTGCCTCTTCTGTTCCCTACTCTGCCTCTGGTGAATCCTCTCACCCATCTACATCTCTGGCCTGTACCACTGTTCTTGTATACATACATAAATGAATCTTTAAATTAAAAAAAAGTAGAAGGCCTAAAAACAAAAAGAAAGGGCATGTAGAGCTGGTGAGTCAATTAAAAATAAATGGTAGACACTAACTCAACAATATCAGCCATTGTATTTAAAGTAAATGGATTAGGTAGTTCAATCAAAATAGGCACTAGATAAAACAACAAATTCAATGTTACCTGTCTAACATAAAAGGGCAAGAAAGCTGAAAATAAAATGATGGGGAAAACATGTATACTTTGGAACATTAGTAAAACACTCATGGACGAGTATCCTTTAGACCAGATACAGATGAAAAAGAGTAGGTGAGAGGGAAATTAAATGCAAACTATTTCCATGACTCTGTTCTCTGAGACAAGCCTCTCTCAAAGCAGAGACCTCACGTGCAGAAAGGGTGACAGGAATGGCAGATCCCGACTGCAGGTGCCAGCCCAGAGCAGTCAGTGTCTCTGGCACCTGACACCAGGGCTGTGATGTCACAGGCAATGGGAAACATGTATGACTGAAACTCTAACATGTGAGTCTGTGTGTGAGTTACATGTGCTTACGAGATGTTGTCCCTGAGGAGAAATCATGCTCGTTAGAGTGACGTGTATCACTCTTGGTAAATGTGCTCATTGCTCTCCCAGCTGGAGAGGCCGGCATGGAATCAGCACCAACTTTATATTGTTTTCAGAGTGCACTTCTACCCCTAAGAACCCGTGATCCTGCAAAGCGACCGCCATCCTCACAGGTGGTCACATCCCTAGGAATAGAAAAATTCAGAAATGCGAGGAGAAGACACCTCACACTGAGAGGAGAACTTCCCAAAGAACAGACAATGAGACTTCTGAGTGAGAGGCTGGAAATCAGGAGGAAGCAGGGGACGGGGACAGGATGGAGAGGGAGGAGCATCTAGAGCAGCAGGGGCCGAGGCCACCCCTGAGAGACTGGCTGACCAGGGTGAGCCAGGTCATGGTCGCTGCAGGGCTCAACCTGATGTCTTGGGCTCTGCTGGTCAAGGGTCAGGGAGAGCAGGTGTCACGCAGGGTCTGGGGGACCACAGGGAGAAATCCCCCTGAGGACATGCACAGCACAGGCGCTTCCTCAGCTGCAGACCC
>JAGFMF010011958.1:9463758-9476656 GCA_019455555.1 Galemys pyrenaicus | reverse complement strand
GGTGCACAAGGGACTGAGGTGATGGTGCACGGGTGAAATGGTGGTGGGTACCCCCTGGGGACTACAAATGATGTCAAATATAACTAATAAAAAAAAAGTGACTGAGGTGATGGTGCATGTGTGAAGTGGTGGTGGGAACTCCCTGGGGACTACAAATGTTGTCAAATACAATTAAATAAACTTAATTTTTATAAAAGGGTTGGGAATATCACAAGGGACTATAGTGATGTGCACAGGTGAATTGTTGGTGGAATTTCTATGCGAACTACACCGAGAAAAGAAAGCAAACATTGTAAGAAAAGTTAACTAATTATGTAATTTTTAAAAATAAAGTGAAATGTGCGTCTGCAGGACTGTCATGGATGTTGAGAGCATCTCTATTCATAGGCGCCCAGACGTGTTCCTGTAGGGACAGGACACAGGCACAAGTCGAAGGGCCTCTCAGCAGAAGACATGGGTGTGGAGGCTCCTACTGGGAAGGGGTTGAAAGAATGAGGAGAATGTGATTGGAAGAAGAAAATAAAATGATGCTTTCCATTTCTGCATTTTGAAGTAACGTGTATTCAGAAAAGATAAGTCAAGCTTCTATCTGAGTTGAAAAGATCAGTAGGTGTTTGGAATATCTGAATGGTATGATTTGCCAAATCGTCACCTGAAAACAACAGAATACACATTATTCTAAGAGCATGTAGGCCATTCACCAAAACTGATTTTTGTGGAAAAATGAGTTCCAAATGTTTTTGAAAGGAAAAACAAAGAAAAAGTCATGTAATGATACATTTAGATCACAGAATAAAACACCTACATTGGGAGTATGTGTAGAAACATTTTCACGAAGGTTTGCCCACATAACTCTCACTTTAATCTGCACCAGTTTCCCGCACCTGCTCTGAGGACCGGCCCTGGTGCAGGTGTCCCCTCTCACCTGAGCAGCTCACAGACGCTGTGTCTCCAGGGCCGCAGGCAGGAGCGCCCAGGGCAGTCACGGGGCAGCTGCCCAGGGAGGACTCGGCCCCTGAGCAGTGAAATCGGGCTCTCCACACCTGCTCGGCTCCCCCCTTGGAGGGGGCTCCCTCGGGGGTGGCCAGGGGCACCCCGCAGCCCAGCTGACGACACACCACATGGGCGTTGGCCACACTCCAGGGGGAGGCGCAGAGCGCCCTCCAGCGTCCGGAAATCTTCAGCTGCACCTGCCCCTCGCACTGAGAGCCGCTGGCGTCGTCGTTCAGGAGCCGCACCTCTGTGTACGCTGGAGGAGGAGACAGGGCCTCAGCCACAGTCGTGAGTGTCCCACCCCGCAGGGGAAGCAGGGAGTGAGTCCTGCTGGGGTCTCACCTGAGCACACGAGGTGAACAGCCCCGCGGTGCTGGCAGGTGCCTCCTGGACAGGGCACCCTGGGGCAGGACGAGAGCCCCGGTTCCTGCCCCTCACACTGGAACTCCTCAGGCCAGACCCGTCCACCTAACTCTCTGAAGGACACGTCCCCCAAGGCAGACAGAGCCTTGCCGCACCCCAGCTCTGCACAGATGACCTGGGCTGTGGGGAATGTGAAGTTTCCATCAGACACTGGGGTCCAGTCTCCTCTGAAACCCACTTCCATTCGGCCTGAGCAGGGCCCAGCCCCTCCAGCCAGACGCACAGCTGATCCTAGAGAAGAGAGAAGTGAGTGAGTGCTCAGCACTTCAGTGGCATCAGAAACAGATGTACAGACAATGGTGTGAATCCATTTCGAGTGACAGAGTGTGGAGAGAGATTATGACTGTCAGAATTGCCTTTTCACGAGTGAGTTTCTGAAGAGAAGTCCAGGAGGATTTGCAGTGTCATTTGATGATTGAGTCCCAAGTACATGTACACTTTGAGGCGTTAGAAATGTGAATTCCATATCTAGGGTTGGGACTACAGTGTGAAGACATTGCTCTGTGGTGGACGTCAGACTTTCCCTGAGGAAGACTAGCCCCAAGTCAACAGAGCCGTGGATTTAAGAGGCTAGAGGCCTGTCATCAGACGGGAAGGCCACCCTGAGACTCTGGGGCTACAGTTCTGGCCACTCTTTTCTCAGGAGCTGCTCCACACGTGACTGAGGATAAGGAAAACCACGAGTCCTAGCCCAGGACTGCTCCCAGCCACAGACAGATGATGCTCCAGGAGAAAAGAGACATTAAATTCACTTTCATGATTTCACATGTTACTCTTTGATAACTTTTGATGGCAAGAAATTCCAAGAACTTCTCAGGTGACCTGATGGTGAAGAGGCTGTGCACAGATGAATGTGGACACCCAGAAAGCTCAGCGTCATGTGCAAGGAGGGCTGAGCCTGGTGTCTCTCCTGAAGCCCTGGGGTTTGTGCATGAACCTGCAGGAGATGAGCTCTCAGCGGGAGGTCATGAGACACCTGAATGTGCTGATCCCTTCCTGCTACGGGCTTCTCCAAGACCTGCAAATGCTAAGGGATGGGAGTAATTGATGTGTTTTAATCTTATCATTGTTAATTGTGTATTCCTGTCCGGTGTGGGTTCCTGAATAAGCAGTATGCAGTAAACAAGGTGAAGAATGGACTGGAGAGGGCATACAGGTCATAATTTGGATTTCATTAGGCTTAATGTGGATAAAAGATGCAAAGATTTGGAGAAAATATTTGTCAAGCCAAATATGAACACATTTTATCTTCATTCTCCTACCATCCACCAACTATCCTTGCAATCCCTTCTCATTTCTTTCATGTAGACAAAAAACAATCTTATGAGCTACAATTGGATGGCGAGAGGAATAAAAAGGGCAGCAAGGTTTGTATAAGTGGGTGTGGGTGGGTTACGTTGGGAGTGGGTAAACTTGAAACTGGGAAGGTTTTGTGAGGGAGAATGTTGAGGGAGACCACAGAAAAGATTCGTAATCATAATTTGGTCATTCAGGGGCCATAGTGCGGAAAAGATTAAATGAAAAAATAACCAAATTATAAAGAGCATTTTTTCATATGCATGTCTAGTCTCTGAGTATGGCATGTTAATTATTGGCATGGCATTCTTTCTGGTAAAGGACTATGTAAGTATGCTAACTGGGACACAAGCATGATAGGATTTCAAAAAATGTTATAAAAATGCAGAAATGACACACAGAGATTAAAGTATTTAAGGATAAGCATGTTCACTTATATGAGTGTGACTTATGGCAGGTCTTTTATTTCTGATCCATTTCCATGCCCTGAGAGGTCCAGGCAGGACCCAAATCTGTGCTAGTAGGGAGATTAACCATACGTTTCTCATTCTAACTAAAATACTTTTCTCATATCAAAATGTAAGTTTTACATTAATCTCATAAGATGACAAACTCAGAGAAAGAAAGAAATGTTCTTGTATAAAATATTACTTAATCTGACATATATTAGATACCTAAATATATGTTAAATAATAAGTTCTCAAACAAATCAAGAGTCTTCTCTTCTGAAGCAAATTATTGTTAATTCCTATTCATTTTCTAATTTATTTTAAAACTCAAGTGGAAGAAAATTGTAGGAAACTTATGAAATCAAAGGTAGATGTGAAGGGATTATATATTAAAAACAATAGACAAGGGTGGGAAGAAGTGAATATAAAATAATTATATCAAAGATGCACACACAAAAAATTAATATTTGAAAAGGGAATATTTTAAATCATTGAAAAAGATCCATTATTCAGCAAATAACATTGAAAACTCAGAGATAGATTTTAAATATAAAGATCATATTTCCATTTGACATTTATCTCAGAAATAAACTTATAGTAATTAAACATCTATATATAAGAAGCAAAGCAGAAAATTGAGTGAAAAAATAAATTGTATACATTATTTTTTTTAAAAAGTTGATTGTAAGGAAAACTAATTCTAGGGTTTTCTTATTAACATGATCTTTTCCAGCATGTCATTAGATGATTTAAAGTCATTCACCTCACTGATGAGGCAGAAATCCTT
Source organism: Galemys pyrenaicus (assembly GCA_019455555.1). Taxonomy (NCBI): domain Eukaryota; kingdom Metazoa; phylum Chordata; class Mammalia; order Eulipotyphla; family Talpidae; genus Galemys; species Galemys pyrenaicus. The sequence continues at coordinate 9,472,708 of JAGFMF010011958.1, read as the reverse complement.
TCACTGATGAATAATTTGATAAGGATATTTTATTTATGTATGTATTTTGGTTTTTATAATTTTTATAAAATACAATTATTCATTTTTTACAACATGGTTCATTTTTGGAAATTTTCTGATATATTCCCTTGGCTATAGACCAAATAGTTCCAACACCAACTCACCCGTGCACCATCACATAATCCCTTGTGCTCTTCCTTCACCTGTTTTTACCCTTCTCTCCCCTCTCCCCTGGTATAGTCCTAGATTTATGATAGGCTTGGAAGTTTTCTCATTTCTATGACCCTTTGCTTGGTTTCTCTATAGTCCACATCTAAGCAAAGTCATCAGATATTATCTTTTTCCTCCAGAATTATTTCCCTTAGTATAATTCCTTCCTGCTCCATCCATGCTTCAATAAATGGCATGAGTTTCATGGGAACATTTTAATATGTGGGCAAGCTGGTATTGTTAGTGAGAACTATTACTTTAATATTCCAATAATTCCATCTATGTTCATCTGAGATAAATAGAAGGACCAGGGGCACCAGACCCACCCCAAATAAAGTATGTTCTTTCATAAAGATCAATGTGTATAAAGAGATGTAAATAATACTGGAGATGCTCAAACACTTTGTCCTTATTTTAAGCCAGAGAAGCAGAACCCAGGGAGGCTCTGTCACAGGAGTGACTGGTCAAGGACACAGAGGGGTGCACACTCTGGCCTCCATGCACAGCTTCTTTGCTGCCTCTTCTAGCTCCTGACAGCAGCTCCAATCCCAGATTCCTGCACAACAGCTCATCTTCCTCAGACACATGCTAAGTCCTGTCTGGGCCTCTCTCCTTGGTGCTTCACCCTCCCATCCTCTCACAGAGGAGGGGCCATGCAAGAGAGACATCAACCTGATCGTAGGTGGGATCTCAGGGGTCAGCCTCCAGGAATCTGCTCTCTGTGCCCAAACCTGAGTCTGGAAAGCCCAAATTTCGGGTTAGGGCTGTTTTTGTCAGAGGACATTCCCCTCTGACTATTATGACCTTAAGAATTGCTTTTCTCTAGGGAAGCAAGAGAATGAGCATGACCTGATTGGTTTTCACAACCAACTTTCTTTATTCCTGCCCTTATGACCAGGATTGTTTCCTCTGTCCTCCCTGAACCTGTGTCTCATCTGCATCTCAGGGCCTCAGACCAGCAGCCTCACCTGCTCTGACCCTCCGGCACCTCATCCATCCTACCAGGCTCTGACTCTTCTGTTGGAACAGAGCACTGGGTGCCTGTGACATGGGAAATGTCTCCACAAGGTTGTTATTGCCACCAGGAGTCACAAAGATTGAAGCCCAAACTCGTCCTCTACCCTTGCGACAGTGGGGCTGCCCCTCACCTTGGAAAACCAGAGGTGGTCAGGGTGACATCAAGGGCAGTGAAGGGCAAGGAAAGTGGGTTACAGGGAATCCAGAAATGGGCTAAGATTGAGCCTCTGATTGGGAAATGATGAAAATGGAGACAGAGGGGAAGCTTCAGATGAATTGTCTCCAAACTCAGCACAGGTGCTACTGGATAGAGATCCCCCTTCATATTGTTTGATTCCAAATAAACTTTTCTTTTTTTAGAGTTTTTCATGATCCAGAAAATATCTAAGCAGTGGGAATATGAATTATACTAAGTCAATTTACTGCTCTTTGAATAAGGCTACTTCTAGTAAAAGAAAAATAGCCAATAGATAGTTTTAGACTTTTGAAAAGATTAGGAGAGACCTGGACAGCACAATGCAAGGGAAACTGTTGCTTCAGAAGGGGATTTATTTACATAAATCAACCCCACCTCAGGCAAAATGAAAGCTGTGGTCAGGTATGTCCTTGCCTGGTCTCTTGCTATAAAGACATCCATGTCCTCAGGCACAGACGGCATCTCCACACACCCCTGCACCCTCAGTGCTGCTCAGGGAACCCAGATGTCCTCATTCTATGGCCCTACCCCAGATACTATAAACTGCTTCTCCTCCTTTGAAATATGTTTGTCTCCTGAATCCTAATGTCAAATCCCCCAATGCAATTCATTTGAATCCACCAAATAAATCTATGTAAACTCTTTCCATAAAATACACAAATTAACATGTTATTTCCTCCACTACTGACTTGTCAGAGCATGGCTAAGTGGGCCTCCAAAGTTTAAGTTTATACAAATGTTTTGAAATAAAATAGAGTGCTTTCTTATAACAATGAAGAAAAATCTATGATCCAAGGTATTTCATTCACAGTTTTTTGGCTATACTGGCAAAAGAACTATGATATTTATGCTTAAGTTCAAAAAGGATACATGATGTTTGGCACAAATCCATACAACCCTCTGATTTGTTCAGTGATAGTTCCTGTCTCTGCTTTTCCTGATAGTCTCTGCTTTTATGACCCCATGCCAAACTGCACTCATACTATCACACAGAAACTACTAAGCCAGGAAAGTTCATCCTAATTAGGTTCCTCCCACTAATGTCTCACTGTACAAGAGGAGTTTTGTGGAGATTTGTGTATGTTTAGTTTTACAAAATGTAAATTATAGAAGGATCATGAAGGTTAATTGGAATGATAATAGAATAAGTTGTTTTGTCAGGTAAGACCAATGAAGAAGAAGGATTAGCAGTTTCTTTAGGAGTAAAGGAGGCTCATCATTCACAGAAGCTCTGAGCCTTCAGGTATCTGGAGAGATGGGATGTGTCTGAAACATCTGTCTCTGCTGTCCCTGCACTCACCAGTCTCTTAGGAATTTTCCATTCCCTAAGCCCCTGGAAAATGCACTGACCATACCTGAGCAGATGACTCCTGCATCCTCCAAATGACGGCAGTTGTGTTTCCTCCAGCCCGGGGACTGGCACTTCCACACCTGGGACTCGTTTCCTGTGCACTGCAGCTCGTCCAGCCAGATGGGCCCTGATCCCTCCCCGAAGTGAGCAGAGGCCGTGGCGTTAAGGGCCTCTCCACAGCCCAGCTGTCTGCACACCACGTGGGCATCACGCAGGTCCCAGCGATCATCACACACGGTGCCCCAGGAGCCCTGGTGAAGGATCTCCACTCTGCCGGCGCAGCGATGGCCTCCGTCCACCAGGCGGAGCTGCGTGATGTCTGAGGAGAAAGAGTTGGGGGGGAGGGGACATCTAATCAGAAAGGAGAAGGCTCTCCTCGTCCTAGGGGCCCCTCACCTGAGCAGCTGGCAGTGTTCTCCTCTGAGGCTGCAGACCCTGCTGGAGGAGACAAAGTTCTTGTGCTGGGGCAGCGCCTGGTTTCCTATAGCAGCGAGCAGAGCAGTAGAATGAAAGTAGGAAAGAACAGGACAGTGTAGCTGAGAACAATCTAGTGAGCATCTGAGAGAGCAGGTGTCACCAGGGCCTATCACCAGAGTGACCCTGATGTAGAGTCTGCAGGTGTCTGAGAAGATGTCCAGAGATGTCAGAATCTAGCCCTGAGAGGTAAATGAGGTCAGATGGCTGTAAAGGACTAGTAACTAGTGGGTTGGTTAGAATCAAACCCACTTCTGTGCTATTAATAAAAAGAACTGTTGTGAGATTATCAGAATCCTCACAGGAAGCCATGAAACCTGTTCCAGTCAGAACTGTTCTTGCTATAGTAACTCACAGCTGAAAATTGAATGGACCATGAGACAGGACATGATATACCAAGAATTTTTAATTTATGGTTCTAGGCTCCAGAACAAATTTGTTCTTGAGTAGTCAGGGTCACCTCACATCAGAGATGGTGTCACATGAAATCAACATTGGCCTGAACACTGGGCATCCTACAGCTGTTTCTTCCCCAAAACAATATAAACTCTACTTGAACTTCATGTCAGGAATTGCTACTATTCAAACTTTGGAGTATTTGTTGTTTTAGAGGGGAAAATATCACTACTCCCACCATTGAAGGGAAACAGATTATATTCCTGAGTTGAAATCACTCAAGCAGTTTTGACAGACTCTCTGTATATTATTTTCTCCTTTTCATAAATGAAAAAAAAAGAGATGCACTGGAGGTTAAATAATGTGTCAGTATTGCAATTTAAGTAAGAGATGAAATAGAGAATAAAATCTAAAACTTCTGCTAAAATAAATCATGGAGGAGCTGTAGGTGCCAAAGGCCAGCACTGGCTGAGGCCAGGTTCCCACAGGAAGAGACGGCGTCGGTGAATTGAAGGAAAATAAGGAGTCTCAAACCACTTGATCAGAGTGTAGCAAACGTCCTACTGAGTGTCTCAGCCTTTATTTATACATTGCAAGCAAGCAGTGGGATTACATCATCATGTGCATAGAGCAGAAAGATAACAATCATTACATTTTTTTCTTAAGAACAACTCGGGGTCTTTATGACCTCCAATCAAGATTCAGGGCTTCAAGGTAAAGCTTACATGCTAGACGACATATTTTTATTAGCATACTAGTTTTTTAATGTTAACATTGTTTTTATAAACATAGCATGTTTTGATTAGCACACTAGTTTTTTAATATTAAGGGAGCCATGGCAACTTTGTGCAGTCACAACTAACCATTTTGTTTTTACTCAGAGTATAAGACAGACTACTAGCTGCAAGGTCTAGAGTCAAACTAATGTCAATATATTTTGTTATTAGGGAGACTTTTTATATATGATTATGGTTTAAGTAAAATAGAGGCAGAGAAGAGGGGAGGAGGGTTGGTAGGGTGTACATGACTCATTTACAGAGACAGAGACTTCCACAATGGGCCAAGTTACAGAGGTCTTTTTTTGGTTCCCAAGGCCAATTTTCCATGGCAAATGTTTAAGTCTGGAAAATTATCTAACAACTAACTTTTGAGTTTGTAAAACAACCACATTCCAGTTGCATTTGATCCTGCCTGGTTTCGCAGTATCGGCATTTTGGATTTGTGTTACAATATTTGCCAATCAGTAGTTCATCATTAAAATGCATAGCATCCAATTATTTTGTTTAACAAAACAGCCAATTGTATAACACCCCTGTGAATGTTTTTCAGTAAGCACATATCATGACATCACAGAATTACAATTTAGCCAAGAGAAAAGGAGTCTGGCAGGGGCCAGTCTTTGGAGCATCCCGATCTTTCAGGAGTGTCCCTCATACCCGGACTTCTGTCAGGTGTGCGGCACGAGCAGGTAACCCGCACCATGTAGATTTATTGTCATTCCATGACTGACAAAGTAAGCACTGCGCTGAGCGTGAAACAGGAGACCTGAGGCCATGCCCAAGAGCAGGTTTTCTCTCAGCATCTGCCCAGTGTGCACATTGTGTAGGGTGGGAGGCCAGAGACCTGCGTCAAGACTCTGGGCAGGCAGAGTGGCTCGTCCTTTACTCTCTTGGTGCTCAGCTACCAGAATATTCACCCTCTCAGCTGGATTCTGAGTTCCCAGAATGCCCTGGCCACAGGCACAGAGACAGGCAGAGGTAGACTGATGTCAAACACATACCAGCAAGGCTTGTTCCAGCACATTCTAGGTGCAGTTAGATATCCGGGTGCTCAGCAGCCCCTGCCCCACCTGCCCCCAGAACAAAAGATGATGCTTCCAGGTGCCAGAAAACTTATCTTCCATTTCTTGTTTTTCATACACAATTTTTAAGATAAGATATAAAGTAAGAAGATGGCGTGTGGAAACATGAACCACTAGACATATGAAAAGGAAAACAATATAAGAGAAGTTAGGAACACACATAATAACATGTTGATGTTAGCAGATAAGAGTTTAACTATGATACATGAATTTAGTAAAAAAAATAAAGAAGACAAGGAACAGTTACAAATGAAAAAGAACTTAGCATAGAATTGTAAATGTATTAAAGATATCCAAGTCACAGTTGTCAACTGGAAACAAAACATCTATGGGTAAGAGATGAGTGAATTAGTTTAAAATAATGTTATAGAATGCTGGACAGAATTAGTGACTACAAGGAGTCCTAGAGAGGAGAAAAGAGGAAATGAGAGAAGGAAGAGTTGGAGGAGATGAAGAAGAGGAGAGACAGAGACAGAGAACAGTGACATTAGATTTGAAGAGATAATGATTGAGAATTTAAAAAAAATGAATGAGCTATAATTCACATTTTCAAGAAACTCAGAGAACACCAAAGAAGCAGTAAAATCCCTAACACATTGTAAAGCTGATATAAATCAAAGCAAAACAGCAATATTATTTTTTATTTAAAAAGATGGGTGAAAAAGGGAAAGAAAGGGCACAGAAAGCAGGTGAGTCAATTAAAAGTAAGTGGTAGACACTAACTCAACAATATCAGCAATTTAATCAAAGTAAGTGGATTAGATACTTCAATTAAAAGTGAATCAAAATAAAACAACAAAATTCAAGAAATGCTACCACTGCCTGTCTAACTTACAAGGGCAAAGAAAGTTGAAAACAAAGTGATGGAAAAATATACTACAGAAAAATTGTTAAAACACACTTTTGATGAGTATCCTTTAGACCGGATGAAAAGAGTAAGTGAATGGGAAGATAAATTGAAACCATTTCCACAACTCTGCTCTCTGACACAAGTCTCTGTCAAAACAGAGACCTCACGTGCAAAAAGGGTAACAGGAGTGGCAGATCCCGACTGCAGGTGCCCAGCTCAGGCAGAGTCAGTCTCTGGCACCTGACACCAGGGCTGAGATGTCACAGGGAGAAGACACAACTATTGTGAACTGAACTTTAACCTGTGAGCCTTTGCGTGAGTCATACGCTCTCACAAGATGTCTCTGAGGACAAATCATGCTAGTTAGAGTGATGTGTGACTTCCTCTTGGTAAAATGTACTCATTGCTCTCACAGCTGGAGAGGCCAGCATGGAATCAGCACCAACTTTATATTTTTTTTCAGAGTGAGCTTTTAAGAACCTGTGATCCTGCAAAGGGACAGCCATCCTCACAGGCATTCACATCCCTAGGAATCAAAGTTTCAAGAAATGTGAGGAGTGGACAACTCACATTGAGAGGAGACTTCTCAAAGAAGAGAGACAATGAGACTTCTGAGTGAGAGGCTGGAAATCAGGAGGAAGCAGGGGACAGGGAAAGGATGGAGAGGGAGGAGCATCTAGAGCAGCAGCGGCCGAGGCCACCCCTGAGAGACTGGCTGACCAGGGTGAGCCAGACCATGGTCACTGCAGGGCTCAACCTGATGTCTTGGGCTCTGCTGGTCAGGGGTCAGGGAGAGCAGGTGTCACGCAGGGTCTGGGGAACCACAGGGAGAAATCCCCCTAAGGATATTGCAAGCACAGGTGCTTCCTCAACAGCAGACCCTTAGGATGTCACAGACACGATCGAGACCCCACTGGGGCCAGAACACTGGCCAGGAAGGGCCATCCTGGTCTCAGAGGCTACATCCCTCTGCCTGCAGTGCTCATCTCAGTCCGCCCAGGGGCACCCACATTTGCATCAGTTTTTCTGTTGCCCCCTGCGGTAAAAGATCATGAAACCAAGACATAAGGAGGGAAATCCTCAGGTGGGGAGACAGAACCTGCAGCTCCCAGTGCTGGGGAAGACAGCAGTGAAGCAGAAAAACGTTTGAGCTGTGGGTTTGTGGGGAAGAAAAAAGCAACTGACAGGCAGGCTTAGATGGCAGGTGCAGGGGCATCTGGGGGTGTAATTTAAGTTTCTATTGGGAGTGTTTTCTTGAAAGGCATCCATATCTGCCCTCATCACAGACACGGACACACACGTCACCACCACTTCACCACAGTCCTGCCACCTGCCTTAGACTGTGACTCTGTGGACTCCTTTCTAGAAAGCTGCTGCCACTGGCAGACATGCTCCTCTCACACATTCACCCTTCACATGCTCTCAGACTCCCCTTATCTCTGTCTTTGTCTGTCTGTCTCTCTCTATCTCTGTCTGTCTGTCTAAAGTTGCGGAAACCCAGAATCCATTGGGAGACACAGTATTGGGTGCAGGAAGGAATCTCAGAAACCAGCCTCAGGAAGTCACTCAATCAGAACCCATTACAGGAATACTGGAGGGTCACCCCACATTTTCTTTATTTTGAAGTGTTATTGGGGAGAGCTGAACACAATTGCTGGTCAATCTGAGAACAAGCTTTGAATCTGGGTAACAACTTACAGCTGAACTTGAGAAGCAGAGGCCAACATAAGAAATGTGCACATTCAACCTCATTAAAGATCACACGTGACAAAACCAGGGGGCCAACAGAAAGAAGTTGCCCAAGGCTCACCCCAGAGCATGAGAACTGAGCCAGAGTTTGCCGCTCTTGGGGAGTGAGTGAGGCTCTGCTTACCTCGGGCACTTGCTAGGACAGTGGCAAGAAGAAAATCAAGTGCTGGGAGAAGGCAGCGTCCGTGCATGGTCGCTCTGATCCTCGTGTCCTCAGGTAACTGCCTCCGTGTCCCCAAATATACAAAGAACCTCTCAGTCCTTCCTGGGGGCTCCCACTGCTGGGAGGGGTTTGTATAGTCCCACCCCCCAACTTTGCCATCTTCCGGGCACCAATAGAAACCCTGTCGAACATCGTCCTGCATCAGACACTCCATAAATGGAAACATTCTGAGGTTCAAACACCAGTTAGATGCTCTATCTTAACTGTCTCCTTATATGATCAGCAAAGGTTTCTGACATCAGGTGACATCTGTCCCCAAAGCGGACACAGAAAAGCTAAGTTAAAGAAAGATGTGTGACTGTCTTTGCTCCAGCCCACAGTCTCAAGTAAAGGAAATTTTCGTTAATGAAGCTTACGTTTCCTGTGTCCACTAACCAACACGTTCTGGCTGAAAAGAAACAAGAAGCATCTATCAGTAAGGACAAGAATCCAGGTGGTTAAAAATAAAACTGGATTAGAATAAATTCTAGGGGGAAAAGAAGTTGAGATTGGCATTAAAAAACACAGGTCATCACCTGGAAACCACCTAAATGCCCAAAAACAGATGAGTGGATCGGGAAGCTGTGGTACATATACACGATGGAATACTGCTCAGCAATCAGAAATGAAAAACTAGACTCATT
>JAGFMF010011958.1:9435234-9446756 GCA_019455555.1 Galemys pyrenaicus | reverse complement strand
ATGGTTCAATATTCAAAAATCAATAAATGTAATCCACCACATCAACAAAAAGAAGAAAAAAAACCACATGATTATATCAATAGATGCTGAGAAAGCTTTAGAAAAATTTCAGCATCATCACTTTTTGCAGAAGATCCAGAAGGAACATTCGTCTCTCTTAAGTCCCTTGTTTATAAGAGATTCTGGTAGCTAATAAGTACAAGCACCAGCAGTCCATATTTCTAGGGCTTAGCAACATCAGTTTTGGCGGTCTCACTATGTACATGACCCACAAATGTAATACCTTCTCAAGTGCTAACTGTACTTCCCATGAGACTCACCATGGAAAGTCTCAGAAAGTCAGTTTCACAGATTGTTGAAAAAAATGGCCTTTGAGTCTATAAGAACTAGATGCATGTCTGCAATTAATTGGAAGTAGCTGTGAATACAGAGAACCAAGTCTGACATCTACCTTTCTCAGGTCACAGAGTGGGCAAAAAAAGAAAAGGTTGTTGGGAAGAAGATGGAAGAGATTCCTCCCATCCCATCACAGACGTTCTTCTCAGAGGAGATTCCACCTTCTCATACCCACCAACCAGGGAAGTTCTGTCTCTCCTACCTGGGGCAGATCCAGAGTCTTCCTGTCCCTTATTGTCCCCTGTGTAACATGGCAGCTTCGTCACTGCGTCATCAGACAGGGTTCCTGGTGGGAAGGAGAACATCACAGATAAACAGAAAATGTTTGCCATAGTAGGAGACCCAGTGACAAGGTTCAGAGAAATCTTGAGGCTCAGAGTTGTAGGGAGAGGGCTGGGAGACCCTACCTTGAGGGGAGGCTGAAAGGATGGGTGTGTGCTGGTGAAGGGAACCCACGGTCAGCTCATGAACAGCAGGGAGGGCACGGGGCACACTTGGGCTGTTCACAAGGTCCTCCTTCTCTGGTGCAGCATAGTTATCGATCTCCTGGTACAAGGCCTCATCTACGACATCTTCAAAAGCAGGTGAGGCTGCAGAAAATGGCACAAGTTCAGAGAAAGTCCTGGAGACAGTCCCGATACAAACAGGCAAGGTCCATGGTACTCTCCAGTGCCCACCCTGGGGGTCCCCTTGGGCTTCCAGAGCCGCTTCCTGAGCTTTGTGGACAGAAACAGTTCCCGACACTAACAGTTCCCGACACTGACTGTGACCCTGAACTCAATTCCCACCCACATTGTTTCCATAGTGAGTGTAATTTTTTAGAGGCTTTTACATTCAACCAATATATCAGCTGTGTCAAACTGAAGGCTACTGTAGAGAAGGTGCCTCTGCCAGACTGTAAGGGTGCCACACAGAGAACTATTTTCGGTATCACATGAACTTAACAGCCTTCCCACGACTTCCCTTCAGCACCCCATGGCCTACCTTGGTGCTCTGCTCTCCCTCTGTGCTGCGGAACCCCACGGATGACCAGGATCAGGAAGAGAAGGGCCCCCAGGATGAAGCAGAGGATCCCGGGTATGGAGAAGATGCCAGGGCCACGAGCTGAGCCTGATCTGCTGCCTGAGGACAGAAGAGGGTCATGGGGTGATGGGAGGGTCGTAGGTTCAGGAGGGCCCTTCCCGCTCGCCTGTGTCTGCTCATCACTGAGCCCTAAAACCATGATGTCAGCCTCAGACACCAGCCTGCGCCCGACCCAGATGTGCCCACACAGACCCTGCTGAGCTGTGCCTGGTCTCTGCGTCTGGTTTAGGGATTTTTTTTATCAATTGAAAATAGATAAGGCTTGGGGCATGACAGCTGCCACAGTTAACAGGACTGTGACACCTGAGCATGGGCTTTTCCTGCATCAATATGATTAATTTTCCATAAATATTTAGATTCCATTTTGTAGATCCCAAATGTGATGTGCAAAAGACCAGAAGCATGAAACATACAGAGCATGGGGACCTGACCCTTACTTATTTCAAGGTGTTCAGCATAGTATTTAGCTTGTCCTGGTTGACTAGAGTTCCTTAGGAGTTAACCAGAGGATTATTCATGCTTTCCACAGGTTCTTTATAATCGAACTAGTATTTTTCACATGAACTGCCATCAGCACAACTTTCCTTACATTTTTCTCTGAAACAGGATTAGAACATGTGTATTAAATATTTATACAACTTCATTTTAAAGAATTAACTTTAACCCATAACCTAGATTTGAAAACATACAACATCACTAGCCACAGCCTACAGGGCAGAGACAGACACATGCAACAGTCACCTGCACACGTGATAAAAGCTTCCTCTCCTGAAGAGCACGAACGGTACTTCCAAGGGTCAGAAGGACACTGCCACAGAGAGGTATCCGTTTTCTCACACCGGATTCCATCTACCCACTGGGCTCTAGAACCTTCCCTAACAGCCAGGGAGTTGAGGGTCCCACTGTCCCCATAGCCAAGCTGTCTGCAGACCATGGACAAGGTCACGGCATCCATGGGGCTTCTGCACACGCTGCCCCAGGTCCCATTGTAGAGAACTTCCAGCCACCCGGCTCAGTCCTGGTCCTCGCTCACCAGCCTGAGGGCCAGGAACTCTGCAAGGGAAAGGGGGAGATGGGGCACCGTGAGCACCCCACTCAGTGCTCTGGGCCCTCTGCAGGGAAGGAACGCTGGATGCTGCTTCCTGACAAAACTAAAGAATCTGAGGAAAAGTTTGGGTAAGTGGGTTGAGTGGAATGATGCCAGCAAGATTTCTGCATCCAATCCCTGGATCCAGTGAGGACCATCGCCTAACACATGAATATGTTACCTTGCACTTAAAGAGACTATGCACATGGGACTAAGAGAAAACCTTGGAAAGGTGAGATTAACCTAAACATCGAGTTTAACCAGGTAAGCCAAGTGTAATCACATGTTGGACTCACTATCAGTAAAAGTGGTTTAATTAGAGACAGAGGTGATTATGGAAGAACAGTTAGAGAAGTGCTAACTGATGCTTATGTCCAAGAAAGCTGGCTCAATCAAGGAGTGCAGGCAGGTTCTGAAAGCTGGGAACTGGTTGCTCCACAGGACTTAGAAGTGATGTAGCCCTGTTCACACCTTGATTTTAGCCAGCTGAGATGGTATTGGATTTTTGACCTACAAGACCATAAATGATAAATATAAATTGTTTTAACCACTAATTATGTGGAAATTAGTTAAAGCAAGTACAAACCAGTACAGTGGATGTCAAGATTCTATGTTATAGGTACTGAAGAGTGCGCCACTTGTAAATGGAAACTGTAGACATGACTCCATCAGGAGATGTTGCTGAGAAGGAAGGACCAGACCCTCAGCTGACACTGGAAGAAGGAGGCACCTGATCCTCATGTCTGCTAGAGATTCAGACACTCTGCAAAAAGCTTCCTTCCCCTCTTCTCTTTCAGATTCTGTCCCCACATTCCCACTCTACCTCCACACTCATATACTCCCACACTCTACCCCCAACCCCTGGACAGTGTGCAGCACAGACCTGAGCAGATGACCCCTGCATCCTCCTTGTGTCTGCAGTCATGGCGCCCCCAGCCCAGGAACGGACACTTCCACACCTGGGACTCATTTCCTGTGCACTGCAGCTCGGCCAGCCAGATGGGCCCTGATCCCTCCCTGAAGTGAGCAGAAACCGTGGCATTGAGGGCCTCCCCACAGCCCAGCTGTCTGCACACCACGTGGGCATCAGGCAGGTCCCAGCCGTCATCACAGATGGTGCCCCAGGAGCCCTGGTGAAGGATCTCCACTCTGCCGGCACTGGGATGGCCTCCGTCCACCAGGTGGAGCTGTGTGTTGTCTGCAGAGGCAGAGTCAGGTCAAGGGGGCACCTCACTCAGAAGGATAAGCTTTCTTGGTCCTGAGAGCTCCTCACCTGTGCAATTGGCTGCCTCCTCCTCTGAGGCTGCAGAGCCTGTCGGTGGGGACGGGGAGTGGGTGCACGAGGGCATCACCTGGGTTTGGTTTCCTGCAGAGCAGCAAGTTTACAGGGTTAGTGGGGCTAAAGAGCAGAAAACTGAATTAAACTACATGATAACCTCATGGAGGGACCTGAGATGAACCAGACAGTCATAACATCATAATTTTAGAGTTCTCTTTCTGTGTAAAAATTGTACCCCCAAAAGAACAATATTTCTGTTTTTAAGTTAAATATGTGAACCACTGTGAATGAGTTTAGAAAAGTGGGACTATGCCAATAGCATTGAAAGTGTTCCTGAGCTTCCAAAACAGTCAGAATGTTTGAGCCAGAAGCTCAGAAAGAAGCAAAGAGCAACAGTGAGTTTCTTTCCCATTTAGGGGTGTAGTGTATAAGGTTCCTTTCAAGTTAGACAAGAGAAGGACGCTTGATCACCTGGGGTAATAGGCAACAACCTGAGGTATGACCAGGACACCCAAGAGGTCAGTGACTGATGAGCTTTGTACCTCAGGGACTGATCAGGAAATACCTTGTTAATGAGATTGGAGCCATGGGTGGGTTGTCAGGTGTATATCATTTGGACTCACCCTCCCTAAAGCCCAAAATCCAGTGTTCAGTTTTACCCACCCTCTCTGTCAATTAACAGGCCAGATCTTCAGGAATAAGACAAGGAAGCTCACTCTCACCATTGCTATTCAACATAATACTGGAAGTCCTAGCCAGAGCAATAAGACAAGAAAAGACATACAAGGCATCCAAATAGGGAAAGAAGAAGTTAAACTATCACTATATTTGCAGATGATATGATAATATACTTGGAAAACCCTAAAAACTCTACAGAAATCTAATCAAAACAATTAACCAGTTTAACAAAGTAGCAGGATGCAAAATCAATGCACAAATGTCAGTAGCATTCCTATATACAAACAACCAACCTGAAGAAGAAATCAAGAAAATTATCCCTTTTACAACTAAAAAAAAATCAAATACTTGGGAATAAATCTAACAAAAGAGGGGAAGGACCTCTACAAAGAAAACTACAAAACATTGCTAAAAGAAATAGAAGAAGATACAAAGAAATGGAAAGACATCCCCTTTTCATGGATTGGAAGAATTAACATTATCAAAATGGCCATCCTACCAAAAGCAATTTACAGATTCAATGCTATTCCAAGAAAAATCTTAATGACATTCTTCAAAGTAATAGAACAAATATTGATGAAATTCACATGGAGCCACAAAAAAACCTCGAATATCCAAAGCTCTCCTGACTAAAAAGAAGGGGAATGGAGGTATCACACTACCAGCTTCAAAATTTACTACAAAGCCATAATAATTAAAACAGTATGGTACTGGAATGAAGAAAAACACACAGACCACTGGAAAAGAATAGCAAGCCCAGATATAAAACCATACATTTAAAGATACCTGATCTTTTACAAAGGAGCAAAGAATATGCAATGGAACAAGGACAGCTTAGTCAATAAATGGTGCTGAGAAAACTGGACTGCCACATGCAAAAGAATGAAACTAGACCACTACCTCACAACATGCACAAAAATCAATTAAAATGGATAAAAGAACTGAATGTAAGAACTGAATGTGAAACCATAAAATAAACAAAAAAAAAAACCTCAGGTATAACATTACAAGACATACAACTCAGTAACATCTTTAAAGATGCATCCCACAAAGCAAAAAAAAAAGGAAGATAAAGAGCTGGGACTACATCAAATTTAAAAATAGAACAGCCTGTATAGACAATGGTGTGGACTTGACTTCTCTAAGAACAGAACATGGAGGGAGAGATTCTGACCATCAGAATTGCCTTTTCACAAGTGAGTTTCTGAAGAGAAGTCCAGGAGGATTTGCAGTGTCTGTTTAATGACTGAATCCCAAGAACATGTACACTTTGAGGTATTAGAAATTGAATTCTCAGGAAACTATGGTGTGAGGACATGGTTCTGTGGTGAGCGTTCATATTGTTCCCTAAATGGACTAACTCAAGTCAACAAAGCCATGGCATTAAGAGGCTAGAGGACTGTCATCTGACGGGAAGTCATCCTGAAACTCTGGGGCTACAGTTCTGGCCAGTGTTGTCTCAGGAACTGGTCTCTGTGTGACTGAGGATAAGGAAAACCACGAGTCCTGGCCTGGGAGAGCTGCCAGCCACAGACAGATGATGATCCAGGGACAAAAGAGACATTAAATTTCATTTCATGACTTCACATATTATTCTTTGATAACTTTTGATGGCAAGGGATTCCAGGAACGTCTTCGGTGACCTAATGGTGAAAGAGGCTGTGCACAGATGACTGTGGATGCTCAGAAAGCTCAGCATCATGTGAAAGGAGGGCTGAGCCTGGTGTCTCTCCTAAAGTCCTGGGGTTTGTCCATGAGCCTGCAGGAGATGA
Source organism: Galemys pyrenaicus (assembly GCA_019455555.1). Classification (NCBI taxonomy): domain Eukaryota; kingdom Metazoa; phylum Chordata; class Mammalia; order Eulipotyphla; family Talpidae; genus Galemys; species Galemys pyrenaicus. Next base: position 9,440,461 of record JAGFMF010011958.1, on the reverse strand, counting down.
GATCTCAGTGGGAGGTCATGAGACACCTGAATGTGCTGATCCCTTCCTGCTACGGGCTTCTCCCAAGACCAGGAAATGCTAAGGAATGAGAGTAATTGACGTATTTTAATCCTACCACTATGTTAACTGTGTATTCCTGTCCGGTGTGGGTTCCTGAATAAGCAGCATGTAGCAAACAAGGTGAGAGCAAGGGGAGGGTGGGACATACAGATCATAATTTGGATTTCACCAGGCTTAATGTGGATGCAAAATACAAAGATTTGGTGAAAATATTTGTTAAACAAGATATGAACCCATTTTATCATCCTGTACTCCTACCATCTACCACCCATCCCTGCAACAATTTCTCCTTTCATGTATACAGAAAACAATCTCAAAACTACAATTGGATGAAGATAATAATAAAAAGGGCAGCAAGGTCTGTATAAGTGGATGTGGGTAGGTTCTGTTGGGAGTGGGTAAAGTTGAAACTTATTGAGGGAGACCACAGAAAAGATTCATGAGCACAATTTGATCTTTCAGGGGTCATAGTTTAAAAAAAAATAAATGAAAATGAAAAAAATAACCCAAATAACCAAAAATAACCCAAATAATCAGTGATAAGTAGTATTTCATCATATGCATGTCTGGCTTCTGGGAGGGAGCTTATTAATTATGGACATGGTAGAATTCTTTCTAGTAAAGACTCTGTGAAAGTATGAAGACTGGGAAGTGTGTATGATTGGATTTCAGAAAATTTTCTAAAAAACTAAAAATAGGCTCAAAGAATAAAAAAGCAGAAATGACACAGAAATTAAAGTATTTAAGAATAAACGTGTTCACTTATATGAGTATGACTGGTGAGATCACGGCATGTCTTATATTCTGTCCCATTTCCATGTCTCAGATGCAGGGTCCCCAACTGGGCTACTTGGGAGGTGGGCCATGGACTTCTCATGCTTGTTAAAGCCCTTTTCTCATAGCAGGTTGTTAGTTTCAATATTAATCCCATGTGATGACAAACTCAGAGTAAGAAAGACATGTTCTCATATGTGTTACATCATCTGACACATATTAGATACTCAACTATACGTTAAATGTAAGTTCCCAAACAAATCAAAATAGAGTCTTCTGAAGCACGTTACTATTAATTATTTTCTAAATGCTTTTAAAACTCACATGGAAGAAAATTGTAGTAAACTAATGAAATCAAAGGTAGATGTAAGGGATTAGATATCAAAAACAAAAATATGCATGGTTGTGAAGAAGTGAATATAAAATATCTAATCATATCAAAGATGCACACAGAAATTTAGTCTTTGTAAAGGGAATCTTTTAAATCATTGAAAAAGATGCGTTATTCAGCCAATAATGTTGAAAACATAGATTTTAAATATAATAAAATCATATTTTCATTTGATAATAATCTCAAAAATAAATTTATAGTAATTAAACATCTATATAAAAGAAGCAAAGCAGAAAAATTGAACGAAAAAATTAATTGCATTATACATTATTTTAAAAAAATGTTGATTGTAAGGAAAACTAATTCTAAGATTTTCTTGTTAATATGATCTTTCCCAGCATGTCATCTAATGCTGACCTACTGCTTTAAAATCACTCACCTCTGTGATATGGCAGAAATCCTTTCACTAATGAATAACTTGATAAGGATATTTTGTTTATTTATGTACTTTGGTTTTTATCATTTTATAAAATGTAATTATTCACTTTCTTACATCATGGTTCATTTTTGGAAATTATTTTATTTGTCCCCTCTATGTAGCCCCATAACCCACCACCAACTCACCCGTGCACCATCACATAGTCCCTTGTGCTCTTCCTTCCCATTTTCACCCCTTTCTCTCCCCTTCCCCAGCTCCAGGCCTTAGATCTATGATAGGTTTGCAAGTTTTCTCATTTCTGTGACCCTTTGCTTGGTTTCTCTGTATTCCATATCTAAGTGAAGTCATCAGATATTATCTTTTTCCTTCTGAATTATTTCCCTTAGCATAATCCCTTCCTGCTCCATCCACACTGCAGGAAATGACATGAGTTTGATGGGAACATTTTATTTTTTTTCCAAAATTCCTATACAAATATTTATTTTGATTGTTTGTATTTAATATCTCTCTTTGGACATAAATTGAACTAATGGTTTTTAACCTGCTATAGAACCCATTTATAGGTTAAGTTATTCTGACATACTGTGAACATTAATTTGTGTTCACTTAACTCTTTCATTTTATTTATTTATTTATTTTCTTTTTTAAAAATATTTTAAAATTTACATATACTTGCCATTAATTGTAATCCCCATGTATTCCCCATCACCATCTCACCAGTGCACCATCAACTCAGTCCCTCGTGCTCCCATCTTCCCTCAACCCTCCCCCTCCCCTCCCTACCAGGTGTCCCCAATCTGTCCTTGTCTCCTCATTTTTGGTTTCTGTGTCTTTATTGCTGTTATTGTTATTATTATTATTGTTCTTATTCCTTTCCTTGATCCTTATTTGGTGCCCTTACATTCCTCCTAAGGGAGGAACCATCTGGTATTTTTGTTTTGCCTTCTGGCTTACTTCGCTGAGCATAATCGATGGGAATGTTTTAATATGTGGGTAAGACTGGTATTGTCAGTGAGAAGTAGCATTTTAATATTCCAATAATTCCATCGATGTTCATCCAAGGTAAATAGAATTTAGTTCACAACAGAAAACACCCAATTCTTTGGTGTCATTGTGTATTTATTGGAATGTGGATGTAGTTTCTGCACAACTGAAGGTCAGGGAAGAGCCTGGCTGATGTGAACTCCTCCAAGAGAGTGAGTGAAATGTCGGATGAAAATTGGGTTTCCCCTGATGGCTCTTGTCCAGTTCCTTGTCTTTTTACTGGAAATCAGTCTACTAATGTGACCTGAAAAAATACAAGGATAAATATCTAAAAATTTGCCTAAGTAGGTGAAATGGCAAGGGAACAAACCAGTTTCACTGAGGGCCACTAAGTTGGCCATTTAACCTAACACCACACAATCCCAAAGAACCAACATAAGGCAACTGAAGGTAACAAAACCCCCTTGTATTTTCCAAGTGCACTGTAGAGAACTCAGCTCACATCTGGATCATAAATTTGAAGAGATGCAGACACACTATTACTTCTATCAGAAGTCTCGGGGGCACCAGGACCCATACCAATAAAGAATGGTTCTTTCATTGATAAAGATCAATGTGTATAAACAAATGTAAATAACATTGGAAATGCTCAAGGATTTTGTGCTATTTTAGGCCAGAGAGGCAGAGCCAGGGTAGGTTCTATCACAGGAGTGACTGGTCAAGGACACAGAGGGGCACACACTCTGGCTTCCAGACACAGCTTCTTTGCTGCCTCTTTTAGCTCCTGACAGCAGCTCCAATCCCAGATTCCTGCACAACAGCTCATCTTCCTCAGACACATGCTAAGTCATGTCTGGGTCTCTCTCCTTGGTGCTTCACCCTCCAATCCTCTCACAGAGGAGGGGCCATTTTCCACATTTAGCCCACATGCAAGAGAGACATCAACCTGATCATAGGTGGGATCTCAGGGGCCAGCCTCCAGGAATCTGCTCTCTGTGCCCAAACCTGAGTCTGGAGACCCACACCTCAGCTTCAGGTTAGGGCTGTTTTGGTCAGAGGACATTCCCCTCAAACTATTATGGCCTTAGGACTTGCTTTTTCTCTAGGGGAGCAAAATGACCTGATTGATTACCTCACCTTTATTTATTCCTGCCCCTCTGTCCTCCCTGCAGCTGTAACTCATCTGTATCCAAATCAACTCTCAGGGCCTCTGATGAGCAGCCTCACCTGCATCTGATCCTTCCATCTCCTCATCTATACCTTCAGGTTCTATCTACTGTTTAAAACAGAGCACTGGGGGCCTGAGACATAGGAAATGTCTCCATGGGATTGGTATTTGCCCATCAGGGAGCCATAAGTTTGAGGTATCTTCCTTGAAGACCAAACTCATCCACTGCCCTTGGAACATGGGGCTGCCCCTCACCTTGGAAAGACATGAGTACTCAGGGTGACATTCCCATCAAGGGAAACGAAGGCCAAAGACAGTGGGAAATGGGAGTCCAGAAATGGGCCAAGATTGAGCTCTGATTAAAAGATGATGAACATAGAGACAGAGAAGGGGCTTCAGAGGTGGCATCTCCAAACTCATCAGTTTTCTACCTAGGTAGGGAGTGTTGATATTGAGATCCCACTTCATATTGTTTGATTCAAAATATGCTTTTTATTTTAGAGTTTTCCATGTTCCAGAAAATCTAAGTGCTGAGAATATGAATTATAATAAGCCAATGCTCTTCTCTTTGCAGGAGATTACTTCTAGTAGAGGAAAAAAAACCAATAGACAGTTCTAAGGCTTTTGAAAAGATTAGGAGAGACCAGATAGAACAGACAATGCAAGGGAAAACTGTTGCTTCAGATGGGGATTTACTCATGTAAATCAACCCCACCTCAGGCAAAATGAAACTGGGTCAGCTATGTCCTGGCCTGGTCTCTTGCTATAAAGACATCTGTGTCCTCAGGCACAGATGGCATCTCCACACACCCCTCACCCTCAGTGCTGCTCAGGGAACACCAGATGTCCCCTCAGCAACCCTGATCATCCCCCTCCCTCCCAGAATCTATAAACTGCTTCCTCCTCTTTTGAAAATTACATTTTTCCTCTCAATGCCATTCTTGTCAATCCCCTAATGCAATTTACTTTGAAACCATCAAATAAAATAAATCCATGTAAACTCTTCTCATAAAACACAAAGTAACATGTCACTGCCTCCATTGTTGACTTGTCAGAACATGACTAAGTGGGCCTACAAAGTAAAGTTTATACAACTGTTTTGAAAGAAAATATAATGTGTTTTCAAAAAACAACCAAGCTGAAGAAGAAATTAAAAAATCCCCTTTATAATTGAAACCAAAAAAATTAAATACTTGGGAATAAATCTAACAAAAGAGGGGAAGGACCTCTACAAAGAAAACTACAAAACATTGCTAAAAGAAACAGAAGAAGATACAAAGAAATGGAAAAACATCCCTTCCTCATGGATTAGAAGAATTAATGTCATCAAAATGGCCATCCTACCAAAAGCAATCTACAGATTCAATGCTACTCCAATAAAAATTTCAATGTCATTCTTCAAAGAAATAGAAAAAAATTGATGAAATTCATATGGAGACACAAAAGACCTCGAATAGCCAAAGCTCTCCTA
>JAGFMF010011958.1:9407361-9418727 GCA_019455555.1 Galemys pyrenaicus | reverse complement strand
TCTTTATTGCTGTTATTGTTATTATTATTATTGTTCTTATTCCTTTCCTTGATCTTTATTTGGTTCTCTTATGTTCCTTCTAAGGGAGGAACCATCTGGTATTTTTCTTTAGCCTTCTGTTATGACTTAATTAATTAATTAATTAATTAATTTTAAATACAAACACAAAAAGGTTTGCAATGGTGAGGCTTGATTGTTCAGTGCTTAAATAAATATAGTCAAAGAATGAAGTAGAGTTGTTAATAAAAAATAAAAAATGGAAACCATCAGGATTTAAGAACACTAAGATATGCAATTTGATGGAGATTAGAGATGTTGGTGAATAATCAGATAAGAGAAAGGACCTTGTAGAAAGTAGATTTTTGACATTTATATTCTATAACTATCTGGACAAAATTAGAAGAACTGCAACCATTTCCCTTCTGCCTGACCCACCCTGTTCACTTTGAGTCTCAACTGGGTTTAGTAGAGGAATTGTGGAATGTTTTGGGATATTCATCTAGGTGTTTCCAGTTTGATATTACTTAATAAACACTTTGTTCAGAACCATATTTTAGGTTTTTATACTATTCCAGAAAAGTGTGACATTGTCTGCACCTAAAGGAGGCAAGGGTGTAGAATGTGGGATGTGATACATGAATATTTAACTGAGATTTCACTTGTGGGAGGGGCTATTTGAAGACTAAATTGCCCAAGTGCAGTGGGGTGAATGTTATGGATTCTTAACAACACTTTTCTGTGAAGCTCTATGTATTTATTACAATAGGAAGATTTATTACAAAGGAAGATTGTCCTTTCACCACAAGCCAAGTAAAAAAATCTGCAGTAATGAAGATGACAGAATTCTCATTTATTGGGGAAACAATATTACAGAGGAGACTTTGAAGATTTATTTGATCCAAAAATGGTGCTATATGGGTCTAAGCTCAACGTCATCATACTCAGGGTCTTGTCTCAGGACCAGTGAGCATCCTCTCTCCCCCATGCCAGGGATGACAGCTTCTCCAGGAGACTGCAGAGAGAAGCCTGCAAGGTGAGGAGAATCTGGTTTCAGTGGTGACAAGAAGAATCCTTTCATAGAAAGAGATGAGGCTCAAAGACTACAGATATCTGATAGGTCCAGCAGCTATCTCAAAGGAAGGCTAGAACTACTTCATCCACTCAGCCACTCTGCAAAGTCATGTCTTTCTCTTGACAACTGCAGTCATTGGGACATTAATGGTAAGAAGTAGAGAAGAGAGTGAGCACTCTCACACTCATGTGGTGATTTCATAAGGAATGGGGACATCTTGAAGTGATGCCCTTAGATTCCTCAGTACCTCGATACCACCCAAGTCAGACCCAGGAGTCTTCAGGAGAACAATCTGGGTTCTCTGTCAGAGGCCAAAAGGGAGGAGGAGCTCAGCCACATCCCATGACCTCCCGCTCCCCAGGCCCCATGGGCTCACACATAAGCTGAGGCCTAGTAATAAGGAAAGAGGGTCTTCATCTGTCAACTGAAATGATGCAGGAAAATTTTCTTTTAGTTTCATTCTACAGCTGAGGTTTTTATGACTCTAATTAAGGCCTTTGACCATCTACGTTAATAACAGTCAGGCCCAAATTTAAATATCTGGATGTATGGTTCCCCAAACAAATTTTCCTAGCTTTCAAATTTAATTTACTCTGCTATCAAAACTTCCCAGATTACTTCTGAAAAAGCCCCCAAATTTATTGCCAGATCATATATCCTAATTTGAGGTGTGAAAAATGAGAATAAAGCCTCTGCCACTCATACAGGAATATCCATATCGAGATGATGGAGGAAATGGGCATGACAACACAGTGTTTTTCTCCTCTCAGAAGAGATGACATGGACAATATACCAGAGACAACTCATCAAGGTCTAGAGGGCCCCAGACCTTGATAGCAAAGAAAAACTGAGTTATGATGGGTCCAAATTCCTGCTCCCCCTGACAAGGAAATGAGGCCCCTGGAGACAGAGCTGACCATTCATCTGACTGGGAACACCTAGAACCGCCTTCTTCTGGGAAAAAATAATTCCCACTGATTCCAGGGGAAGAAGGAATTTCAGGAACAGGAAACTCTTCAACATCATCATAACAATCTCCCATGGCACTGACATGCTGTCCCGCAGGCTCTGGAAAGGGACAAGGCCTGAGGCTAGACTGTGGGTTCTCAGTCCCTGCTACTGCAGAGATTCCAGCAGCTGATACATATAAATATCTACATTCCAGGGCTGTCTCTGTGCATTTATTTGAACTCAATATTTCAGAAGTCATTTGATTATTGTACCTATTCTATAATACTTTCCTAACATGACCTCTACAGTGTAAAGCATCAACAAAAGCTTTCATACAGCATCATACTGTAATATGAACAGGTACTACATTCAAGCACATGCTACAGATGTGTCTGGAATGAATCTGGACAAAGAGGACCCACCTGCCCACATGCCTCTCTGAGTCTGTAGGAAACACAGAGTAGGCAGGAAAAGGAAGCTGGGTACCTCTCACTCAGACATAGTGATCCCTCAGCCCCCACCAAAGGGGGCGTGGGTTTCAGTACACTGAGGATTGCGTTGACCTAAGGATGAAATTTCAGGATCCCTTTGGACACGTCTCATCCCAAGAGCTATCCATCGTCACTATCTGAGGAAGTCCCAGGAGTAATATTCTCCTCTCATAGGTCCCTTGGCATTAAGAGCTTCTGGTACCTGGTACGTACAAGCCCAGCCATCCAAGTTTTCTAGAGTTTAGCAAAATCAATTTTGAGTATCTCAGTATGTACATGACACACAAATATCACACCACCTCAAGTGCAAACCGTACTTCCCAAAACTCACTATGGAAATACTCAGTATGTCAGTTTCATGTGTTAAAGAAAAAATGGTCTTTGAGTCTATAGTAGATAGATGCATGTCTCCAATTGATTAGAAGTAGCTGTGGATACAGAACTGGGTCTGATATTTTCCTTTCTCAGCTTAGAGAGAGCAAAGGTTTTTGTGAAAAAGACAGAAGTGTCTTTTCCTCCCATCTTCATCACAGAAGTTCTCTCAGATAACATTCCTGGTCCTCATCCCCACCAACTGGGGAAGAGCTGTCTCTGCTACCTGGGGCAGATCCAGGGTCTCCCTGTTCCTCATCATCCCCTATGTAATACGGCAGCTTCATCACTGAGTCATCAGACAGATTTCCTGGTGGGGAGAACATCACAAACAAATAAAATGTTTGCCCACAGTAAGTCATAGTAGGAGGCCCAGTGACAAGGCTGAGAAGACCTTGAGACTCTGAGTTGTAGGGAGAGGGTGGGAGCTCCTGCCCTGTGAGAAGGCTGAGAGGTGGGTCTGTGCTGGTGAAGGGAACCCACAGTCAGCTCAGGTACAGCAGGAGGGCATGGGGCACACCTGGGCTGTTCACAAGGTCCTCCTTCTCTGGTGCAGCATAGTTATCGATCTCCTGGTACAAGGCCTCATCTACAACATCTTCGAAAGCAGGTGAGGCTGCAGAAAATGGCACAAGTCAGAGAAAGTCCTGGAGACAGTCCCGATACAAACAGGCAAGGCTGTGTTGCTCTTCAGTGCTCACCCTGGGGGAAACTCACTCAGCTGCTGGGCCCCTTTCCTGACTCTTTTAGGAACAGAACCAGATTCTCTGACACTGATATGACGCTGTCCTCAATTACCACTGACACTGCTCTCACAGTAAGTCATTATTTTTTGAGCTACTTTACAATCAACCTTGGTTCAGGACTTCAGCTGTCTCAAATCTTGAAGGCTCCTGTAGAGAAGGTGCCTCTGCCACACTGTGGGGGCAGAGACACACTGATCACTGTTTTCAATATCACAAGAGCTCAACAGCCTTCCCACAACTCCCCTCAGCACCCCACGGCCCACCTTGGTGCTCTGCTCTCCCTCTGTGCAGTTGAACCCCCAGAATGACCAGGACCAGGAAGAGAAGGGCCCCCAGGATGAAGCAGAGGATCTCAGGCAGGTAGAAGATGTCAGGGCCAGGAGCTGAGTCTGATTTGCTGCCTGAGGACAGAAGAGGGTCCTGAGGGTTAAGGGAGGTTCAAAGGTCCAGGAGGGCCCTTCCCTGCCACCACTTTTTTTTGCTCATCCACTGAGTCCTTTAGACCATGAAGTCACCAATCAAACTCCATGATGGACCTGAACCCCAAGATGTGATCCACCCAGATCCAGCATTCAGCTATGTCAATTTTCTTCTGCATCTGGTTTTAAGTGATCTTTATAAAGTAAAAATGGGTAAAGCTGTGGAGCATTACAGATGCCACAGTTGACACCTGAGCATGGGTCTTTTCTGCACCAATAAAGTCAATTTTCCAGAAATATGTAGATTCCACTGTGCATTCCCTGAAAATGTGGGTGTCTCCTCATTCTCATGACTCAGAGAAGACTCACTCACTTGCATGGGTTGGGGGGACTGTTGTCTTCTCACCTGGAAAGAAATGGAGAAGGGATGACTGAATTGGATGGGGAGCCCCGGGGTCACACCTACCATCTCTGGCACCTGGTTGTCTCCCAGTTCCCAAGGGATCAGGCAGTAGCCTTCCGGTGCCAAGCTACATTCAGCAGGTGAGTCTGAGAAAGAGCCTGCACATGTCCCCTCTCCCCTCACCCCACAGAAGGGTCACCCACTTACCCGAGCACCTCACCCCCGCGTCCTCCTCGTGCTTGCAGTCGCTCTGCCCCCAGGGCTCCGCAGCGCAGGCCCACAGGGAGGACTCCCCGCCCCTGCAGCGCACCTCGTCCAGCCAGATGCGGCCATTTCCGGGCCCAAAGGTCGCCGCCCCCGGGGTGTCCAGCGCAGACCCACAGCCCAGCTGCCCGCATACCACGTGGGCCTCGGCCAGGCTCCAGGAGTCGTCGCACACCGTGCCCCACGCCCCCGCGTGCCACACCTCCACGCGGCCCGAGCACGTGCTGTTTCCTCCCTGCAGGCGCAGCTTCTCCCTGTCTGCAAGGCCAGGGCCCTGTTAGGGCCGTGCTGGGGGAGGACCCCTGGACCGGGAGCTGGGAGGGCTGATGTACCTGTGCAGGGGCCTGCAGATGGACAGCTCTTGGGCCTCTTTCCTGTAGAAGCAAAGGGGGAGTCCTGGGTCAGGTTTGGCCTGGTCCCCAAACAAAATCCTGTGCTTCAGTCCAATGACAAGAGGAAACACGAGCTTCCTAGGTAGTGTAATGTCTGAGTGTGTGGTACTCAGTGAATTTTTACCAGCATCAGCAGCTGCTTATCTATTACTACACACACACACACACAGATGCAGCACCAACCCTGCACATCTGACTCACATCTGTGTCCCTGCTCTTAGCTCAGTGCCAAGTGCCCTACAGGCCTTCTTTCAATGAGTGTGTGCAGAACCTTCTGTAGGCACCAGGCTGAGGGGTTTGATGAATGTTCTCTGATGAGTAGATGACTATAATCTAGTGAAATAAAATTCATTTAAATTGTTTGCTAGTAAAATAATAAGGGAAATACAAAATAATACCTATGGTTTGTGGGAATACAAAAGTGGATATTTGAAAAAATGAGTCCAGACTCAGAAACAATTCGTAATCAACCATACACTTATACTTTTTAAAGGAAAAAATACATTACAGACAAACCAGGAAGACTGGGTTTCTGATCACCTCTTAGGAGTGATCAGCTGAAGCAGAAATATGCGCTTGAACCAAGGTCACTGCCGTCTCAGCAGTGACAGCTCAGAGGATGTGCCAGTTTCTCTGGACAGAACTGTCCCCTGGCACCCTGCCCGGGAGAGGTGTCCTGCCTGCTCTGCCTTCCACAGTCCCCTGCATCGCTCTCCGCTCCTCCTCCTCCTCTTGCCATGGGGGATTTTCTCAGAAGTAAGCTTTCCACATCTTCCTTCAAAGTGCTCTTACTCATGCTTCAGCTCTCCACCAAAACAGCACTTCCTAATCCTCACGACATGGCTATTTCTGCCTAATGTAAGTTCTGAGCATGGAATGTTAAGCTCTGTGAAGGCAGAGATTACATATTCGCTCTTCTCTGTCCTTTGGTCTGGAGTGTAGTATTTTTCTACAAGACACATTTACTCTCTGCCAGCTGACTGACCAGGAATCTGACTGGCACAGATACATTTTAAGACAAAAAGCCAGGAGCATAAGAGACACAGAGTCTGGGGACCTGGCCCTTACTTATCATAAGGTGTTCAGTTTATCATTTGACTAGTCCTAATTAATTAGAAGTCCATCAGAGGGTTATTCACACTACCCACAAGTTCAAATAATCGTCTTGATATATTTCACATGAACTGTCATCAGCACAACTTTCATTTTTTTCCCTCTGAAAAAGTATTGGAACATGTGGATTAGATATTTATCCAACTTCATTTTAGAGTTAACTTAAATTCATAAGCTAGATTTGAAAATATACAACATCACTAGTGACAGCCAATGGGACTGAGACAGACACTTGCAACAGTCACCTGCACACGTGATAAAAGCTTCCTCTTTTGAAGAACATGAATGGTAATTCCAAGGGTCAGAAGGACACTGCCACAGAGAGGTATCCATTTTCTGACACCAGATTCCATCTACCCACCGGGCTCTAGAACCTTCCCTAACAGCAGTCATGAAGCTGATGGTCCCACTGTCCCCACAGCCAAGCTGTCTGCAGACCACGGACAAGGTCACGGCATCCATGGGGCTGTTGCACACACTGCCCCAGGTCCCGTTGTAGAGAACTTCCAGCCACCCGGCGCAGTCCTGGTCCTCGCTCACCAGCCTGAGGGCCAGGAACTCTGCAAGGGAAAGGGGGACATAGGGCACCGTGAGCACCCTACTCAGCACTCTGGGCCTGCTGCAGGGAAGGAACGCTTGATGCTACTTCCTGAAAAAACACAGAATCTGAGGAAGGGCTGTGGCAGTAGGGGTGGGGCAGAATAATGGTCCCCAGAGGTGTCTGCATCCTGACCCCTGGAACCTGTGAGTATTATCACCTTAGATGTGAATATGTTACCTTGCATGGAAAAGAGACTGTACAGATGTGTTTAAGATAAAGATCTTGGAAAGGTGAGGTTAACCTAGAACCACAAGGATTAACCAGTTGAGCCCATTGTTAGACCCACTGTCTTTAAATGTGCAACACTATTTCTGGCTTTGGTTAGAGAGAGAGGTGATTAAGGAAGAATGGGGAGAGATCCGTAACAACGCTGGCTTGATGATAACAGAAGTGGGGGTCTGAGACAAAGAATGCAGACAGTTTCTAGAAGCTTGACACTGATTCTTCCACAGGACCTTAGAAGTGATGAAACTCTGCTCACACCTTGATCTTAGCTCAGTGAGATGGTGTTGGACTTCTAGTGTAAGAAAGTAAGACAATAAATATAAGTTGTTATGAAACACTAATTATGTGTTATAATCAATAAATATTAATATAGTAATGTATAATAGTATTATTTGTTATAACCACAAATATAAAGCAGTACAGTGAGTGTCTAAATTAAATTAGCATCAGTAAATAAACAGTGAGCCCTGCTTGGATATGGAAACTGTGGAACGTAGTTCCCTCAGGAGATGTTGCTAAGAAGGAAGAACCAGGACGAAAGAAAACACCTAATCAGGCTTCCTTAAGACTCTGTCCTCAGAGCTCCATCCCCTTCAATCACAGCAGGCCTGGACAATGTGCAGCACAGACCTGAGCAGATGACCCCTGCGTCCTCCTTGTGTCTGCAGTCATGGCGCCCCCAGCCCTGGGACCGGCACTTCCACACCTGGGACTCGTTTCCTGTGCACTGCAGCTTGTCCAGCCAGATGGGCCCTGATCCCTCCCCGAAGTGAGCAGAGGCCGTGGCATTGAGGGCCTCCCCACAGCCCAGCTGTCTGCACACCACGTGGGCATCAGGCAGGTCCCAGCCGTCATCACAGATGGTGCCCCAGGAGCCCTGGTGAAGGATCTCCACTCTGCCGGCGCAGCGATGGCCTCCGTCCACCAGGCGGAGCTGTGTGCTGTCTTCAGAGGGAGAGTCAGGTCAAGGGGGCATCTAAGCTAGAAGGAGAAGGCTTTTCTGCTCTCAGGTATCACTCACCTGTGCAGTTAGCTGTTTCCTCCCCTGAGGCTGCAGAATCTGCTGGTGGGGATGGGGAGTGGGTGCACAGGGGCAGCTCCTGGGTCTGATTTCCTGCAGAGAAGCGAAGTTAGAGGGTGAGTGGAGTTGAGGAGCAGAAAACTGAACTAAACTACATGATAATCTCATGGAGGGACCTGAGATGAACTGGACAGTCATGGCATCCTAATTTTAGAATTCACCTCTGTCTCTGACAATGCCAAAGTTTCTGCTTTAAGACACTGTTACTGAGCTTAGAAAAGTGGGAATAATCCAATCGTGTCTGATAGCTCCGAATGCAGTGAGAAAATTTGGAGCCAGATGCTCAAAGAGAAGCAAAGAGCAAGGCTGAGCTTGTTTCCCACTGGGATTTTTGTCAACTCAGGTCACAGTGTGACTCTGAAAACCTTGGCAGAGATTTGGTAGTAGGAATAGTTAAAAAGGAGACCAGAGGAAATACCTAGAACACAGCATGGGATGAAGAATGAAAATGTAAAGGGGCAAAAGAGATAAGATGAAAAGGTCTAAGCAGAATATATATGACGTTTCAGATGTATAAAGACACACTTCTACCTTGCAGAACAAAAAGTAGAAATTTAAAAATCCACAATCTCAGAGGGATATCTTGTACACTGTGGTAATTTATAAACATCCATAAAATCTTTGAGGAATGAGGTCTTGCTTCCTTCTCCTGCATCTCACTGATCTCATAGCTGCTGGTAGGCAACATGATGCAGTGGAGGCGACTTGCTCATTTTCTGCACCAGCCCAGGACGTCCTGCAGCCTCCCCTGCCTCACTGAGACCCATGCTGTAGGGGAGCTGCTCTGTGGAGCTGTCCCAGGGAGGCCACAGGCAGGGCTCTGCTGTGTTCTAAGGGAGCCAACCTGGGCACCCAGTTCAGGCAGCTCTGCGTGACATCAACCTAGATGACAGTGATGTGACACCCCCAGAGAGAACTGCCAAACTGAGCTCCCCAAATTCTTAAACCAGGAAATCACAGAAAACGAAAATGGATCTCTGTTTGTTATTAAATATTGGGGAAAAAATTGTCATTCAGAAATAGTAACCAAGGGTTAGGTGAATAAAGACAAAGAGAAATATTTTTCTTCAACTAAACATCTCTAAAAAAAATGCAAACATTTATCTGCAGGACTTGAACATGAATGTTTAGAATATCTTTATTCATAGGAGCCCAAGCTTGTTGGCGCCCCCTGGCGCCCCGCCCGGGAACACTGTAACATCAGTGCACTTCCTCTTTGGGGGAGTGGCTTTGCCTTTCCTGGTTCACTGCGCATGACAACCCCTAGCACGCCAAATAAGGTTAGGTAATTGCTCATTGGCTGAATGCTGCTAACTGGCTCCTCCCTCCTTGTTCAACAAATAAGGTTATGTGTTTGCTCATTGGACAAGTACTGTTAATCTGTTCCTTCCGCATTGTGCCTGTTATAAAAACCCTGCTGTACCTCAGAATAAAGGAGACATGCTTTGACCATACTGTGTGTGCGTGTCTCCCTCCGTGGTGTCTTTCTCCCTTCTAACCCTTCCCTCCCTCAGGTCACTGCTCTCCCCTCGGAGCCCCTGTTGACTGTTCTGTGGGCCGGGACACAGGCTCCTTCCTTTCTGCCGTAGACAGAAGTCAGTAGGGACTTAGGGAGATTATTATCAAAAGGCTGATAGGTTTGGGGGATGCTGTTAGTGAAAGTTCAAATGACATGAAGAAAATGTGATTGACAGAAAAAAAGGTAAAATGATTGCTTTCCATGTTAGATTTTTGAAGCAATGTGTATTCGGACACCAAAAGGAAAGCATCTGTATCATTAACTGATTGAATGGTAAACATAACAATTAATAGGTATTTCAAGTGCCTGAATGGCATGATTTGCAAAATACAGACTTCAGCAACAGCAGAATAAAAGTCATTCTCACAAGTATGTAGGCCATTTACAAAGACTGCATATTATGGTAAATATGAGTTTCAAATATTTTTGAAAAGAAAAAGTCATAAAATCATATATTTTGACCACAGTAGAACTGCAAGAAAATTAATAAATTGTATTGATATGTATTTCTCATGTAATGAAACACACCTACAATAAGAGAACAGGTACACACATTTTGAAAAATGTTTGTACCTACCTAATCCATACCTTAATCAAGATATAGCTCATTTTCATGAGGCCAGTTTCCCGCACCTGCTCTGAGGACCCAGCCCTGGTACAGGTGTCCCCTCTCACCTGAGCAGCTCACAGACGCTGTGTCTCCAGGGCCGCAGGCAGGAGCGCCCAGGGCAGTCATGGGGCAGCTCCCCAGGGAGGACTCGGCCCCTGAGCAGTGAAATCGGGCTCTCCACACCTGCTCGGCTCGCCCCCTGGAGGGGGCCCCCTCGCGGGTAGCCAGGGCCACCCCGCAGCCCAGCTGACGACACACCACATGGGCGTTGGCCACACTCCAGGGGGAGGCGCAGAGCGCGCTCCAGCGTCCGGAAATCTTCAGCTGCACCTGCCCCTCGCACTGAGAGCCGCCGGCGTCGTCGTTCAGGAGCCGCACCTCTGTGTACGCTGGAGGAGGAGACAGGGCCTCAGCCACAGTCAGGAGTCTCCCACCCAGCAGGGGAAGAAGGGAGTGAGTCCTGCTGGGGTCTCACCTGAGCACACGAGGTGAACAGCCCTGCGGTGCCGGCAGGTGCCTCCTGGACAGGGCGCCCTGGGGCAGGACCAGAGCCCCGGCTCCTGCCCCTCACACCGGAACTCCTCGGGCCAGACCCGTCCTCCTGACTCTCTGAAGGGCACGTTCCTTTGGACAGACAGAGCCTTGCCGCACCCCAGCTCTGTACAGATGACCTGGGCCGTGGGGAATGTGAAGTTCCCATCAGACACTGGGGTCCAGTCTCCTGTAGAAAGCACTTCCACTTGCCCTGAGCAGGGCCCAGCCCCTCCAGCCAGACGTGCAAATCCTAAGAGAAAAATAGAAATGCAGTGAGTCTTCATGTCGGGAGTAGGTGAAAGTGAAACAGAAAGATGGAGGCCAAAGAAAAGATACTTTTATTTCCCCTTTATTTATATATATTTGACATCAATTGTAATCCCCATGTATTCCCCATCACCATATCACCAGTGTACCATCACCTCAGTCCCCCGTGCACCCATCTGACCACGACGTTCCCCCTCCCCTCCCCATCAAGTGTCCCCAATTTGTCCTTGTCTTTTCATTTTTGGTTTTTGTTGTGTCTTTATTGTTATTATTATTATTGTTGTTGTTCTTATTCCTTTCCTTGAT
>JAGFMF010011958.1:9385301-9398244 GCA_019455555.1 Galemys pyrenaicus | reverse complement strand
AAGGAAAGCAGTGGAAACAGAATAGATGAAGTGGAAGAAAGAATCAGTGCTCTTGAAGACGCAGAAATTCAAAGAACCAAAATAGAAAAGGACAGGGAAGTTCAAAGGAAAAAACCCGAAGAAACACTTCGAGATCTCTCAGACACCATTAAGAAAGAAAATATAAGAATTATTGGAATTCCAGAGGGGGCTGAACAAAATAGAGGAAATGAAAATCTATTTAAGGAGATACTTGAAGAGAATTGCCCAAGCTTAAAAAAGGAGATGAAAATAGAAATACAAGAAGCTAGTCGCACCCCAAAATTTTACGACAGAAAGAGAAATACAGCAAGACACATAATAGTAAAGCTCCCAAGAATCCAGGACAAAGAGGCAATAATGAAACTGTCAAGGGGGAAGAAACAGCTAACATATAAAGGGAAACCAATCAGACTAACATCAGACTTCTTTGAAGCGACACTACGAGCAAGGAGAGAATGGAGAGACATAGTCAAAAAACTGCAAGACATCAAATGTCAACCACGGATTCTCTATCCTGCAAAGCTTTCTTTTGTATATGAAGAAAAAGTATGGACTTTCCCAGACAAACAAAAACTCCATAAATTCAGCATGACCAAACCCCCACTCCAAAACATACTACAAGAAGCAATAAAGCCAAAACCAACAGGATAATGAATAGAAGGAACAAATTAAAGGAAAACAAAACACAAAAAGTCGAAATGGTAAACTCAGGTGCAAGCATATCAATAAAAACTCTAAATGTAAATGGTTTAAACTCAGCAGTTAAAAGGGACAGAGTAGTAGGCTGGATTAAAAATCACAAGCCAACCTTCTGCTGTCTCCAGGAAACACATTTAAACACAAAAGACAAACACAGGCTGAAAGTAAAAGGTTGGAAAACAATCCTACAAGCTAATGGACCAAAAAAGAAAGCAGGAACAGCCGTACTTATATCAGAAAAAATAGACTTCAAATTAAAAAGGGTAAAAAAGACAAGGAAGGACATTACATAATGATCAAAGGCACAGTAAATCAAGAACACATAATGCTCATCAATATATATGCAACAAATGAAGGAGCACCAAAATATATCAGACGATTACTATCATCTCTGGAAGAAAACATTAAAGAAAATACATATATAATAGGAGACTTCAACATTCCACTGTTACCATGGACAGATCAACAAAATGAAAAATAAACAAAGAAACCAGAACCTTAAATAAATACCTAGAACTCATGAGTTTAACAGACATATATAGGACACTACACCCAAAAAAATCAGAATGTACTTTTTACTCAAGTGCACATGGATCATTCTCCAGAATTGATCACATACTGGGCCACAAAATCAACATCAACAAATACAGTGAGATCAAAATCATTCCAATTACATTCTCTGATCATAAAGGCATCAAACTAGAAATTAATCACTAAAAGAAGACAAGAAGATTACCTGCATCATGGAGATTGAAACCCATACTACTGGAAGACCAATGTATTATGGAGGAGATCGCAGAGGAAATTAAAAAATACTTCGAATCGAATGACAATGAAGACTCCTCATTCCAGAATGTATGGGATGCAGCAAAAGCAGTAATAGAGAGAAGTTTATAGCAATCCAGGCACACATCAACAAACAAGAAAAAACTCAAAGAAACAATCTAATTGTCCAACTTAACGAACAAGAAAAAGAACAAAAGAAAAATCCAAAAACCACTAGATGAAAGAACATAATAAAAATTAAAGCAGAAATAGATGAAATAGAAATTTTTTTAAAATCTGTAAAAACAATGAAACCAAAAGTTGGTTCTTTGAAAAAATAAACAAAATAGATGAACCTCTAGCCAGATTAACAAAAGAAAAATGGGAAAAAACACAAATAAATAGGATAACAAATGAAAGAGGGGAAATCACAACAGACCCAGAAGAGATTAAAAGACTAATCAGGCAATACTATGAACAGCTCTTTGCTAACAAGCTCAACAATTTAGAGAGATCAAAAAGTTTCTGGAACGACGTAACCATCCAAAACTAAACAAAGAAGAAATAGAACTCCTTTTTTTAATTCTTTTTTTAAATTTATATATATTTGCCATCAATTGTAATCCCCACGTATTCCCCATCACCATATCACCAGTGCACCATCACCTCAGTCCCCCATGCTCCCATCTTCCCTCAATCCTCCTCCTACCCCCCCACCAAGTATCCCCAATTTGTCCTTGTCTTTTCATTTTTGGTTTTTGTGTCTTTATTGTCATTATTATTATTATTATTGTTCTTATTCCTTTTCTTGATCCTTATTTGGTTCCCTTACATTCCTCATAGGGGAGGAACCATCTGTACAGCAAAGGACATGCTAACCAAAACAAAGTGACAACCCACTGACTGGGAGAAAATCTTTGCACACAACGTTACTGGCAAGGGAGTTATCACACAGATCCACAAAGAACTAACCAGACTAAACAAAAACAAAGTGAACAACCCAGTCAAAACATAGGCAGAAGAGCTAAAAAGGCAATTCTCTAGAGAGGAAATGCAAATGGCCAACCAGGCATATGAAAAAATGCTCAGTTCTTCTTGTCATCAGAGAAGTGCAGATGAAAACCACGATGAGATACCACCTCACCCCAGTGAGAATGGCACATATCAAATAAAGTAGCAACAACAAATGCTGGCAAGGATGTGGAGAAAAAGGAACTCTCTTACACTGCTGGTGGGAATGCAAGCTGGTCCAACCATTATGGAAAGAGTATGGCGGTTCCTCAATCTACTAAGAATGGAATTTCCATATGATCCAGGATCCCACTCCTAGGAATATACCCAAAAGATACAAGTACACTGATTCAAAAGAATACCTGCACCCCTRTGTTTATAGCAGCACTCTTTACAATAGGTAAGACCTGGAAACAGCCTAAATGCCCAAAAACAGATGAGTGGATTGGGAAGCTGTGGTACATATACATGATGGAATACTATTCAGCAATCAAAAATGAGAAACTAGGGCCATTTATACAAACATGGATGGAGCTAGAAGAAATTATACTCATCGAAACAAGTCAGAGGCAAAAGAAATAGAACTCCTAAACAGGAAGATTACAAGCAGTGAGATTGAAGCAGTAATCAAAGCACTCCCCAAAAACAAAAGCCCAGGATCAGATGGATTCACAAATGAATTCTACCAAACATTCAGAAATGAACTAGTACCTACTTTACACAAACTCTTTCCAAAAATTGAGGAAGAAGGAATACTACTGAATATGTTCTATGAAGCAAACATTACACTAATAACAAAACCAAATAAAGACAACACAAAGAAAGAGAACTACAGACCAATCTCTCTAATGAACACTGATGCAAAAATCCTCAATAAAATCCTAGCCAACAGAATGCAGCAATGCATCAAAGGGATAATACATCACAAGCAAGTGGGATTTCCCAGAGGCACAAGGATGGTTCAATATCTGAAAATCAATCAATGTAATCCAACACATCAACAAAAGGAAGGATAAAAACCACATGATCATATATATTGATGCAGAGAAGGCATTTGACAAAGTTCAACATCCATTCATGATGAATACTCTTGAAACCCTTGGGATAGAAGGACCATATCTCAACATGATAAAAGCTATATACGACAAACCCACAGCCAATGTTATCCTCAATGGTGAAAAAATGAAAGCATTCCCTTTAAGATCAGGAACAAGACAAGGATGCTCACTCTCTCCCCCACTATTCAATATAATACTGGAAATCCTAGCTAGAGCAATAAGATAGGAAAAAGACATACAAGGCATCCAAATAGGGAAAGAAGAAGTAAAGCTATTACTATTTGCAGATGATATAATATACTTGGAAAACCCTAAAAGCTCTACAGAAAATCTAATTAAAACAATCAACCAGTTTAGCAAAGTCACGGGTTACAAGATCAATGCACAAAAATCAGTAGCCTTCCTATACACAAACAACCAATCTGAAGAAGAAGAAATCAAGAAAAATATTCCTTTCACAACTGAGGCCAAAAAAATCAAATACTTGGGAATAAACTTAACAAAAGAAGCAAAAAACCTATATAGTGAAAATTATAAAACACTATTAAAAGAAATAGAAGAAGACACTAAGAAATGGAAAGATATCCCTTGTTCATGGATAGGAGGAATCAACATTCTTGAAATAGCCATCCTTCCAAAAGCAATTTACAGGTTCAGTCCTATTCCAATAAAAATCTCAATGACATTCTTCAAAGAAATTGAACAAATATTGATGAAATTCATATGGGGACACAAAAAACCTCGATTAATCAAAACTCTCCTGGCTAAAAAGAAGGGGACTGGAGGTATTACGCTCCCAGACTTCAAACTTTACTACAAAGGAATAGTAATTAAAACAGCTTGGTACTGGAACAAAGACACACAGACCAATGGAACCGTATAGAAAGCCCAGAAGTAAAACCACACATATATGGACACCTGATCTTTGACAAAGGAGGAAAGCATATGCAATGGGAAAAGGAGAGCTTATTCAATAAATGATGCTGGCAAAATTGGTCAGCCACATGCAAGAAAATGAAACTAGACCACTACCTTACACCATGCACAAAAATCAACTCAAAATGGATAAAAGACTTGAATGTAAGACATGAAACCATAATATATATAGAAGAAAACATAGGTAAAATGCTACAAGACATACATCTCAATGCCTTTGAAGATGCATCCTCCAAAGCAATAAAAATGAGAGAGAAGATAAACAGATGGGACTATATCAAGTTAAAAACCTTCTGAACAGCAAAAGAAACATTAACCAGAGCAAAAAGACTCCCCACTGACTGGAAAAAAATCTTTGCGCCCCGTACAACTGACTAGGGACTGATCACAAAAATATACAAAGAACTCACAATATTCAAGAAAAACAAAGAAAATGACCCAATCAAAAAATAGGCAGAAGAACTTAAAAGACACTTCTCCAAAGAGGACATACACTTGGCCAACAGGCATATGAAAAAATCCTCAACATCTCTCATAATCAGGGAAATGCAAATTAAAACCACAATGAGGTACCACAATACACCAGTAAGAGTGGCACATATCGAAAAAAAAAAAAACCAACAACAATAAATGCTGGCAAGGATGTAGAGAAAAAGGAACTCTACTACACTGCTGCTGGGAATGCAAGTTAATCCAACCACTATGGAAGGCCATATGGTGGTTCCTCGGTCTACTACGGATGGAACTACCATATGATCAGGCAATCCCACTCCTAGGAATCTACCCAAAGGACACAAAAACACTAATCCAAAAGACTACCTGTACTCCCATGCTTATTGCAGTACTATTTATAATTGGTAAGACCTGGAACAACCCAAATGCCCAAAAGAAGATGACTGGATCACGAAGATGTGGTACATATACACAATGGAATACTATTCAGCAATCAAAATGAGAAACTAGGGCCATTTATATAAACATGGATGAAACTAGAAGAAATTATACTCAGTGAAACAATTCAGAAGGCAAGAGAAAAATATCGATGGCTTCACTATTAGGAGGAATGTGAAAGAAGAACTACAACAAAAAATAAGAGAAAGTTCAAGAAAATGGGCAATTACAATCAAAAACAAACAAACTCAACAAGATCAAAGGTTAAAGATAGACCAAAGGGAATATGGGGGTGGGGGGTGGAGGGAGGTGTGGGCACAGACAGGGAGGAGGGCATAAAGAGCACAAGGTTCTGAGGTGATGGTGCACGGGTGAAATGGTGGTGGGAACTCCCTGGGGACTACAAATGTTGTCAAATACAATTAAATAAATCTAGTGAGAAAAAAAAAAGAAAATAAAGTTTTAAATAATCAACAAACAAAAGAATAAGATTTAATCTTTAAATGAGAAAAGTAAGAAGCGGCAGGATGTTAAAATATCTATGGATGAGCTAAACAATGCTGGTGAACACCATGATAATAGAATGAAAGTGTGAAGCACTACATTGGAAAATGTAGATATAAAAAGAAAGGAGCAAAGGAAAGAGAGGTACAAAGAAACACTTTGAGAATTATCTGACACATGAGTAAAGGAAATATAAGAGTTACAGGAATTCTAGAAGGAGAAGAAAGAAACAAAGGAATTGAGAAGTTATTTGAGGAAATAATTGAAGAGAACTTTCCTTGAAGCAAATGAAAATAGATATACAAGAAGCTAGAAGATCACCAAACTACCATAATGAAAGGGAAAATACAGCAGGACACATAAGAGTAAAGCTTCTAAGAGTCCAAGACAAAGAAAATTAATGAAGCTGATGAGGAGGAGAATCAGATAAGTTATAAATGAAAACCAACTAGGCTGACATCAGACCTCTCTGAAGAAACACTACTGGAAAGAAGAGAATGGAGTGACATATTCAAAAAAACTCCAAGACAGAAAATGCCAACCAAGAATACTTTATCCTACAAACCCCTCCTTCTTCTATGAGGGGAAAATAAGGACTTCTCAGACAAAGTCTTCAGAAATTCACAATTAATAAACCCCCACTCTAAGAAATATTACAAGAAGCCTTAAAATCCAAACCAACAGAGGAATGAATAAGAAGAATAGACCAAGGTAAGGAATAAAAAAAAATATTAACAAAATGGCAAGTACAAACTTTCATGTATCAATAATGACCCTAAATGTAAATGGACTAAACTCATCAATAAAAAGACACAGAGTAGCAGGTTCCATTAGAAAACAGAATCCAAACAGTTCCCCTGTCTCCAGGAAACATTTAATTGCAAAAGATAAGCATAGATTGAAAGCAAAGGGCTGGAAAACAATTCTATAAGCAAATGACCCCCAAAAGAAGGTAGGGACAGCCATACTTAGATAAGATAAAATATACTTCAAACTAAAAGAGATGACAAGAAACATAGATGGTCATTATATAATGGTCAAGGGGACAATGCACCAGGAAGACTCAATATATACTCACCAAATGAGGGAGCACCAAAATACATTAGATAATTACTATTGCCTCTGAAAACACACATAAGAGAAAATACATATGTAGTAGGAGACTTCAACACACCACTCTCACTAAGGGACAGATCAATGAGGAAAAAAATAAACAAAGATACAATAGCCCTAAATAAATTCCTAGGTCACATGGGCCTAACAGATATCTATAGGACACTGAATTCAAAAAAAATCCAAACACATTTTTCTCAAGTATACACAGATCTTTCTCCAGGACCAACAATATACTGGGCCACAAGACAAACATCACTATATATATTAAAATCAAAATCATACTATCTTTTCTGACCATAAAGGCATCAAACTAGAAATCAACCATAAAAAGGAAGCAAGGAACCCTCCCATTTCATAGAAATCGAGCTCCATATTACGGGAAGATCTTGGATTAATGAGGAAATCAAAGAAGACAATTAAAAAAAGTTCAAGCTGACTATGGCTCTGAGGCATACATCAAGGGAGCGGGAAGGAGGAAGAGTTAAAACAGAAGAGGGATGAACACAAAGGATTATGGTGATGGTTCACGGGTGATGTGGTAGAAGAACATGAGGACTGCACCAATTACTATACAAATTCTCTTCTAAAAATTTAAATAAACATTTTAAAATGTGTAATTAGAGGTTCTGAATAACAGATGGATAGAAAATAAAACTGAAGAAAAATAAGTGGAATTTTCCCAAATTTAATGAAAACTAAACCTACTGATCCAGAAACCAAATAAATTCCAAAGAAAAAAAATATAATGAAAAAAACTCAGGACACTTGATATTGCTGGAATCCAGTGATAAATAAAAAATCTTAAAACAGGGAAGATAAGCTAAACCCCCCACTCCAAAAGGAGTGCAAAAGAAAGTACTATTGACTCCTTGTTAGAGACAATGCTTGCCAGATGACAATGTAAAAATGTTTTTAAAATACTAGCTGAAAACTGCCAACCTAGATGTTGCTGTGAAAATACATTTCAAACTGAATGGCCTGAATGATAGCTAAAAGATGATGGAAACTGAGATCTGCAGATTGCTACACAAAAATTTTCTTTATCAAATTTCTTCAAGCTATAGAAAATGATAAAAGATGAAAAAAATGGATCTACCAAAAAAATGTAAAGACTGCTATAAATGATAAATCCATGAGAAGATACCAAAAAAACCTTTTTTTCCATTTTTAAAATAGAATATTAAGGCAAAATTAAAAGCAATCATTGTAAGACATATTTACAAATAAAGTTTATGACAATAATGCAATGACAAGTTCAGGGAAATTGGAGTTATACTGCGGAAAGATCTCATGTTAAGTGATACATCATCTGATGGTAAAATGTGATTCATTTGATTTACCACTGAAGACAGGCTTTCAGGAGACTCTAGATGTTGCTTTTCCAGTAGATGTGCCTGTGAATGGTAGAGTCGAGCTTCCCTAACTGTTACAGCTACAGCCTGTGAAGAAACTTCACTTTCCTTCAGAACAGAACATCATTTGATGGTAAACTCTCAAAGTAACTGATATAACTAACAAGACAATAGAGTAAATAAAATAGAATAAAAATACTCAGTTAAAAATTAAAATAGGACAAGGATGGCTCAACATCAAAAATTCAATTAATGTGATCCAACACATCAATAAAGAAAAAGAATTATTATTCAATAGATGCTGAGAAAGCATTTGATGGAGTTCAACATCCATTTATCATAAAGGCCCTCAAAACTCTTGGGATAGAAGGACAATAACTTAACATAATAAAGACTATATATGACAAGCCCATGGCCAATATCTTAGAGGTGAAAAGCTGAATGCCTTTCCCTTAAGATCTAGATCAAGACAAAGGTGTCCACTCTCACCACTGATTTTCTTTTCTTTTTTTTTCTATTTAGCAATCTTTTTATTTATTTATTTATTCTATTTTTTCTCTTTAATTTATATATATTTGACATCAATTATAATCCCCATGTATTCCCCATCACCACATCACCAGTGCACCATCACCTCAGTCCCCCGTGCACCCATCTGACCTCAGTCCTCCCCCTCCCCCCTCCCCACCAAGTGTCCCCAATTTGTCCTTGTCTTTTCATTTTTGGTTTTTGTTGTGTCTTTATTGTTGTTGTTATTATTGTTGTTGTTGTTCTTATTCCTTTCCTTGATCCTTATTTGATTCCCTTATATTCCTCCTAGGGGAGGAACCATGTGGAATTTTTCTTTTGCCTTCTGATTTATTTCGCTGAGCATAATCCCTCCAGTTCCATCCATGTTCCTATGAATGTGTCTAGTTTTTCTTTTTTGATTGCTGAATAGTATTCCATCATGTATATGTACCACAGTTTCCTGATCCCCTCATCTGTTTTTTCACCACTGATTTTCAATATAATACTGGAAGTCCTAGCCATTGCAAAAAGACATAAAAGGAATCCAAATGGTGAAAGAAGAAGTAAAATTATCATTATTAGCAGACAATATAATAATATACAGAGAACCCCAAAAACTCCACAGAAAAATTAATCAAAATAATTAACTAGTTTCATAAAGTAGCAGGATACAAAATCAACACACAAAAATGAGTAGCCTTCTTATATACAATCAACATAAAGAAGAAGAAATATTTTAAATCTCTTTTATAATTGAAACAAAAAAAGTCAAATACCTGGGAATAAACCTAACAAAAGAGGTGAACGACCTACACAAAAAAAAGGTATAAAAAACTACATAGGTTAAAAAAAACTATAAAACATTATTAAAAGAAATAGAAGACACAAAGAAATGGAAAGACATCCCCTGTTCATGGATTGGAAGAATTAACTTTATCAAGATGGCCATCCTACCAAAAACAATTTACAGATTCAGTGCTATTCCAATAAAAATTTCAATGACATTCTTCAAAGAAATAGAACAAAAATTGATGAAATTTATATGGAGCCATAAAAAAAAAAAACCTCAAATAGCCAAAGCTCTCCTTACTAAAAGGAAGGGTAGTGGAACTATCACAAATCCAGTCTTCAAAATATACTACAAAGCCATAATAGTTAAAATTACATGGTACAGAAAATCCAGAAACAACTAATATTTGATAAATGTGCAAAAAATACACAATGGAACAAATACAGCTTGTTCAATAAATGATGCTGGTTGAAAACTGGACTGCTATATACATGCAAAAGAATGAAGCTAGACTACTACCTGTCACCATGCACAAAAACTAACTCAAAATGGATCAAAGACTTAGAAATAAGAACTAAAACTATAAAATATATAAAAGAAAATATATGTAAAACACTACATGACATACATCTCAGTGACATCTTTAAAGACATATCACCTAAAGCAAAGAAAATGAAGGAAAAGGTAAATTGCTGGGACAACATCAAATTAAAGAGTTTCTATACAGAAAAAGAGACATTACCCAAAACAAAGAGACACCACACTGACTGGGAGAAAATTTTTGCACTCCATACAACTGATAAGGGACAATCACAAAGATCTACAAAGAACACACATGACTCAACATAAAGAAAATAAATAATCCAATCTGCCCTTGGCAGTGGGTTTCAGTTGATCTGGCTGACCTGCCTGTTCTGTTCCCCACTCTGTCTCTGGTGAATCCTTTCACCCCCCAACACCTCTGGTCTGTACCCCAGTTCTTGTGTGCATAAATAAATAAAAATAAATATTTTTTTAAAAAATGGGCAGAGAACTTAAAAGACACTTCTCCAAAGAGGAGATGCAAATGGCCAACAGGCCTATGAAAAAATGTTCAACATCCCTAATAATCAGGAAAATGCAAATTAAAGCCACCATGAGATACCACCTGATGCCAGTAAGAATGGCACATATTAAAAAAACTAGTGACTACAAATGTTGTTGAGGATGTGGTGAAAAAGGAACTCTCTTACACTGCTGGTGGGAATGCAAGTTAATCCAACCACTAAGGAAAGCTGTATGGAGGTTCCTCAGTCTGCTAAAAATGGAACTACCATATGACCCAGCAAACCTTGCTCTTAGGGATCTATCCAAAGGACACAAAAACATTAACTGAAAAGAATACATGACCCCCATGTTTATCACAGCGCTATTTATAATAGGTAAGATTTGGAATCAACCCAGATGCCCAAAAATAGATGACTGGATCAAGAAAATGTGGTATAATATATATATATATGGAATGGAACATTATTCGGCAATCAAAAAAAGATAAACTAGAGCCATTCACAGAAATGTGGATGGAAAGCTTGAGTGGATTATGCTCAGTGAAATAAGTCAGAAGGAAAAAGAAAAATACTGGAGGGTCTCACTAATAGGAGGATTACAGGGGATCGAGGGAAAAAAACAACAAAACAAAACAAAAATAAACAGACAACTACAAATCAGAATCATCCACAGGGAAGAGGGAGTAATTGGGATCAAGGCCAAGAGGGGAAGAGCACAAGGACTGTGGTGATGGTGCAGGGATGAATTGGTGGTGGAAACTCTATGTGAACTACACCTAGAAAAGAAAGCAAGCATTGTAAGGGAAAAAAATTAATTAAAGAAAATAAATTAAAATAGGAACAAATAAAGCATAGACAAATGGGAAGCTAATATGCTTAACCCCAAATATGTCAATGATTACATTAAATTTATACATTTACATGTCCCAAAGGACTTCGCTCTCTTGGCTTCCCACCTGCTTGGTTGGGCCTGCTCCCTTCATGCTGCCACCAGTATGGGCCCTGCGTGACATGTGGTGACTGTCTCTCTGGGACCTGGGAGTATACTAAGCTGTTTTCTCCTGTATCCTCTCTTGTGACTGTCTCATGAAAGGTATAAAACAGCTAACATGGTGCAGTTGATTTCATACAAATGTAACTAGCAGGTGTACTTGTGAAAAACTTTCACCTCATTTCCCTGCCCCTGTGACACACCATAGAGACATGACGTACTCTGACCTGTGGGTCTGGAGCATTTCTTGTAGGGCCACACAAGCTCTTGAGCACCAGTACTCTAGGAGCCATGTCACTGAGTCTTCCCCAGTGCACTCTAGTCTGCTCCTGTATTTTCAGTTATTGTAACAATAAGATGAGGCTTTTACTGCTGGGGGTTCCCTGCCAGACCAAGCAAGTCTTACCTGAGCAGACTACTTCAGCATCTCTGAAATGGGACATTTTATGACGATCGTCTTGAAACTTAGAATGAGTACAGTCATTGAGAGCCGACTCTGTCCCTGAGCAGTGGAGATAGCCACGCCAAACCAGCTTTGGATCTGAACCAAATGTAGTCCCTATAAGAGCACTAACAACAGCTCCACATCCCATCTGTCTGCACACCACAGTGGCTTCCACCAAGCGCCAGTACTGAGAGGACAACTTGCTCCAAATTCCTTGGTATTTCATTTCCACTCTCCCCTCACAGCGGTGTCCTCCATTCACCAGCCTCAACTCCAGAACTGCAAGATAAATGCAAACACAGAACACAAGTCACAGGGGAGATTCCAGATGACCAAGCAGTGGTGTGCTGCAAATTAAAGACAAGTTCTCTGAGGTAAAAAATAATAATAACCCCTGACATATCATGTTCGTTGACCTGTGGTATAAATATTCCCACCAGGGTCAACTTTAAGCTGCCAGTGTGGCACCACTGAACCTGGAATTAGGGCAAGGTGCACACGATTATTTCTCACAAATCAGTAGGACCAGCTCCAGGCACACCACTGAGGACAGGCTTCCAGGAGACTCTGGACGTTGCTTTCCCAGTGCATGTGCCTACAAGAGGTAGGGGCCCAGTTTCCCAAATGTTACAGCTCATGGATGTCAAAGGATCTCTCTCCTTCAGAACAGAGGACAGTAGTATTAGCTTCTAAAATATCTTGCTTAATCAAGCACTCTTTACAATAGGGAAGACCTGGAAACAACCTAAATGCCCAAAAACAGATGAGTGGATCGGGAAGCTGTGGTACATATACACGATGGAATACT
>JAGFMF010011958.1:9370519-9385251 GCA_019455555.1 Galemys pyrenaicus | reverse complement strand
TGAGGTGATGGTGCACTGGTGAGATGGTGATGGGGAATACATGGGGATTACAATTAATGGCAAGTAGATGTAAATTTTAAAATATTTTAATAAAAGAAAGAATAAATAAATAAATAAAAAATAAAAAAATATCTTGCTTAATCAAAAGAGATTATCCATGTGCAGCAACTGATGGAGCTAGAAGGGATTATGCTCAGTGAAATAAGTTAGAAGGAAAAAGAAAAATATCAAATGGTTTCACTTATAGGAGGACTATAAGAGAACCAAATAAGGGATCAGGGAAAAAAACAATAACAAAAAAAACAACAAAACAAAAATAAAACTGATAACTATAAATCAGAGACTTTCTGAAGGGGAGGGGCAGAAGAGGGATAAAAATGAGGGCAGGAAGAGCACAAGGAACTATGGTGATTGTGCACAGGTGAATTGGTGGTAGAAATTCTTTGGAGACCACATCTGAGAAAAGAAAGCAAAACTGAAAAAAAATGAACAATGATGTAAAATATATGTAAATAAATAAAGGGGGGAAATCCTGCTTACTCCTGCATCCTGAGATTCACAATTTGCATAATCTACACGCACACTTGAATATACACTGAACCTAGTAACATGTATCTAACACAGAATTTGGCAAAAGTAGTGAGAGGTCACTTAAGAGATCAGGTTTCAAGAAGACTGGTTTCTCATATGTTGACTTATCTTGTGCTCTTCCTCTTGCCCTGATGGAGTAAGCTGCGTACGTAGAGGCACACATGACAAGGAGCTGGGGGTGCCTCTAGCCAACAGCCAGCAGGGGCTGAGGGTCTCAGCTGAACAGCACCCCTGGGGCTAAATGCTGCTGATCACCACGTGGTGAAGTCCCTTAAGTCTAACATCCAAAATACCACAAACCCAAAAGATCAAATGTTCGAATGTTGAAATCCTGAAAGCCAAAATGTGAAAACACAGGCAAAATACAAAGTATTCAATCATGTACAATTTCTGCTCCTTTACATATAGCACCATGTTTGCCTTCAAAATATCCCTCAGAGAACAAAAAGAACTCAAGCTCAGCAACCTTGTGATCCAAAGACACTGTGTCCCCCAAGTGTTAGAAAACACATTAAATAGGGAACTATTCCTGTTTGTGATTTGACTGTCAAAGAAGATATATACTCACTACCAAATTTAGAATAAAAACTAGTAGCTACAGTTCATATTATACTGCATTAAAGACTTGAAATTTGTTTAGAGTAAATCTTAAAAGTTCTCATCATATACACATAAAAAAAAACCATGTGATATAATAGGCATATTAACTAATCTTATCATGGTACTCTTCTCATAATATATATGTATTTCATAAAATATATGTATTTCACATTGTTTACCTTACACAAACAATATTAAAAGCCAATTATATATTTGTAAAACTAATATATATATATACAGTTGAAAACTTTTGAAAATGCAAAGAAAAATTGAGAGAATAATAATGGAAGCTTAGAATATCTTTCTCAGGCTTTAATAGTTGAATAAAAATATCATTTAACATACATGATATTACAGAAAAGTGACATGTACTAAACATGTATGACCCAGATACTATATTTACCAGACATTATTAATAATACTATAAATAATAAACAACTTCATGCCCAGAATGCATGGCCTCAGTTTAAACTCTTCTTCTTTCAAGAAACCAACTCTGAACCAAATAAGGATCAAGGAAAGGAATAAGAACAATAATAATAACAATAACAACAATAAAGACACAAAAACCAAAAATGAAAAGACAAAGACAGACTGGGGACACTTGGTGGGGAGGGAAGAGGGGAAGGGTGGAGGGCAGACGGGAGCACGGGGACTGAGGTGATGGTGCACTGGTGATATGGTGATGGGGAATACATGGGGATTACAATTGATGGCAAATATATGTAAATTTTAAAAAATTTATATTAATAATAATAATAAAAAGAAGCCAACTCTGCTTCTCCCAATAGAACAAGTAACCCTGTAGGCAACCCCGGGAGGATACTTCTCATTCGGGAACTATTAGACAAAGATGTAGATATATATCTATTTGTACATATCATAACTTCTCACTTGACTACAACTTTTTGGGGCAGGGAACACTTCATTCATTATCCTAGGGCCCCAGCACCTAGAACTATTAAGGGGGTATACTTAACACCCCACCAACCCGTTTTTAAAAAAATAAAATTGTGTAAAATGAAAGTCTAAATAAATCGCAAACAGCAGATATGGAAATACCATGATGTGATTTGGAATGTTTTTTTAAGGGGCATCCAAGTTAATGAGAAAAGAAAATGACGTAAATCAGGGGCCTCCCTGGTGGCGCAGTGGGTTAAGCAACGCACTGTGAAGCAAAACGCAGCCACTGCAACACGAGTTCGATCCCTGTCGCCAGTCAAGGAAGTGACCAACAAAGCACAGCAGACCTCTCCTGCCTCTCCTGCTGCTGCCCTCAACAGTGTATTTCAGTCAATCTACCTGTTCTGCTCCCCACTCTGTCTCTGGTGGATCCTCTCACCCTCAGTACCTCTGGCTATATCCCAGTTTTTATATGCATAAATAAATAAATTGTTAAAAAAATGACAAATCAGGAAATATTACAAAACAAAAGTAGATACCACTTCATAACAAAAAATGGTAATTTATAGATATTTAATTTGACATAAATTTAAATATATTTCATGATTAATAGACTAAAGATGAAATAATTAATTTAAAGTTGACGTGAAGAAGAGCTTTTTTAAAACATCCATGTATCCAGGGCCTCTCTGGTAGGACAAGGGGTCAAGTCTCAGCACTGTGAAGCTATCACAGCCACTGCAGCACGAGTTTGACCCTCCCACCAGGGAGCTGACCCACAGCAGACCTCTCCTGCCTCACCTGCTGCTCCCCTCAGCAGTGTGTTTCAGTAAATCCGCCTGTTCTGCTCCCCACTCTGTCTCTGGTGAATCCTCTCACCCTCCACACCTCTGTCATTACCCCAATTCTTGTATGCATAAACAAATTTTTTAAAAAAGAAAAAGAAAACCATCTCTGTACCTCAGAGGTTGAGGAAAAGAGAAGAATCTTTACAAGCACATGGCCAGCACGCCAGGAGCAAGAACCTGGAGGGAAGCGGTTTCCCCAGGAGAGTTACGGGACTGAGAGACTGCATGCAGGCGAAGACCATGGCACCGAGAGGAGCCCCGCCAGCCTCAGCCTGAACCAGAGCCCGAGTTGCAACCATCTGCAGCTCCGGGCAGGGTTGTCTGCCGCCCGTCCCTGATGCCTGCGGTCCTGACTCAAAGGCTCCGTGGACAGCAGCTTGCAGGGCTGCTCAGAAGGGTGCACGAGAAAGTGTGTCCTAGAAATAACAACCAGCTAGGACCAGCCAGGACCCCAGTAAGTCGAGAAATCCACCTGACGAGGGCAGGACTTGAGAAATGGCCACGGAAGCTGTCCACCATCAGTTCATCCCTTGCCTGCAGGCTCCGCCCTGTGCTAGACACCTGGTAGAGCAGGTGAGGCCGGAGGCAGGCCCTTCACAGAGCCCAGCCCTGGGTGAACCCCACAGTCAAGCAGAGGCAGCTGTGGGGTGAAGGAGAGGAGCCACAGACAAGCAGGTGCACGGTTATCTACGATCTGGTTCTCATGGCTGGCGTGCCCCCCAACAGCATGGACTGTGTGTTTCACAGGCCGACTGACTCCCAGCCCCTGTCCCTCTTGCTAGAGTTTTCACACCCCTCTCACACACTCCTCACATCCATGACACACAAGCCCAGAGCCCAAAGGAGCACCCATACATAAGACAGAAAGCCCCAGGGCTCCCCACAAAGCAGGCAAATGGAGTATATGAGGAGCAACCCCAGATCCACTCCTTCCCAGATGCTCGAGGTCTCTGGGGCTAAGCAGACACCCCTAAAACAAGGGAGACCATAGAGAGGACCCAAACTGACTCACCTCAGTCTGGACTGGAAATTTCTTTGCAAAATCTGTGGCTATGACCAATCGATACCCTGCGGGAGAACCACTATTCACGGTCACTGTGGCTCCCTTTGGGTCAGAAGCATATGGTCCACACTGAGGCCTGACCCCATACTTCGGGGCCCTGCCCCTGACTGAGGTGTTCACTCACTTGCTCTTGACCACAGGAAAGAGAGGCACCTCTCACCTTGAGCTCCCATCATGGCACTGAGGAGGAGAAAGCAGACTCCCTGAAGAAAGAGACGTCCCAGCAACGCCATCCCGACTCCACACATCAGGGTCACAGCCGAGCCGTGAGCTAACCCTGCAACAAGCAGCAGGCGACTGGCTGGCGAGGGCCTTCAGCAGTGGGAGGGGACTGCACACACTCCCTGACATCGTCCCCACGAGAGCCAATAGAGACACCTTTACCATTTCAGATGCTATCGGACACTCATCTGCCACTTTCTGAAGCTCAGACACCAATTAGATTCTGAATCTTCAATTAGCTCCTTATATGAGCTATGTGGCCGTTGACGACATCATGTTTCCTTAGGTCTCTGA
Organism: Galemys pyrenaicus; assembly: GCA_019455555.1. Classification (NCBI taxonomy): domain Eukaryota; kingdom Metazoa; phylum Chordata; class Mammalia; order Eulipotyphla; family Talpidae; genus Galemys; species Galemys pyrenaicus. Next base: position 9,380,730 of record JAGFMF010011958.1, on the reverse strand, counting down.
GAACTGGACACCCGTGGGGGGTTTGGGGTAGAAAGTCCCATCAGAAAGCAGGAGTGTCTTTCCCCCACCAGCAGTCCTGACTGATGGGTTCAAACCATGAGGTCTCTGAAAGTCAAGGTGCGGGATCAATGCTTGGGACCAAGTCTCTAGTGTAGTCAGTTATGGTCCTTCCTTCAGACCAAGCTCGTGACTTTAGGGAACACGGGAGACTTAAAATGTAATTGTTGGACCAACAGAAAATGAGGACCAGCAGTTGAGGAATTCCCAGGGGAGTGGGGTGCTGGGGACTACAGAAAAGGGTGTGATTGGCCTTTCTCCCCTTCTCATAATGATCTGCAACCAGGGGCTGCAGCACAGAGACTCACCATCACCAGGGCCTTTGACAGAAGTTACCTTTGCCCCATCGGGGATCTTTCCAGTCCCTAAGATCACACTGTCCAGCCTACACATGTCTTCTAGGGCCAAATTCTCCTCCCCCAGCACGAGGAGGGACTGTGGGCTACAGGCTATTTTCAGACCTGATCTCCTCCTGTCTGTGCAGCCCGGGGCCAGCCGCTCGGCCTGACAGCCAGGTTGGTGTTCAGGTGTCAGAGAGCACACGCCCCCTCCCCCTACCCATACCTGCCTCTTCATCCCAGACCTGGCCACCCCTCACTTTCCCATTTGCTCCAGCCCCTGGCTGGCCCACAGTTCCCATATTTTTCCTGCCTCCACTCTCTGACACTTTTGGGATCTCAGTGTAGCAGGAAGCTTGACCCCCAATTCATCTTGTCCTTGCTATCCCTAACACACGTACTCGGTCTCTACATTTTGAATGGTGTTGCTGGAAATCACAGCAGAGAAAGAAACAAGGGAAACTAGAAATAACGAGTGCTCCTGGGTGTGAGTGTTCACTGCGATAAAGCTTGTGAGTTGCAATGCACAGCATGTAACACACCATTCACTGGTCTTCACTAAGCATCTGCCCCACCATGGTGCACACAAGTGCTGTGTCGTGGACTGAGAATAAAACAGCACACAAGACAGACTCTGCCCCTGGGCTGCAAGGGGTTACAGTCCAGCTGGTGGTGAAAGACAATATGCAAATACACACATGCATATATTGAGTCATCTATGTAGTTGTTTAACAACATACATGGAAAAGCCGTGAAGAAAAATACCACCAGCAATAAGAGGTTCCTGTGAAGCGTCCCACAGGGAGGGTGAACCCAGTCAAAGGAAGTTTCTTTTTAGGGGCTGTCTAAACTGACACCTGATGAGCGAGTTGGCATTCACCAGAAAACTCAGGGCTCTCAATTCACACCCACAACTGCCCCCCCAGACCCTGTGGTGCTGGTAACTCTCTTTGGTCTGTGAGTTGCCCAAGAGGCAAAGGGGCAAGCCTGCCAGCTGCAGGTGGCCCAAGAGGACACAGGCTGAGGCTCACACCTAACCCTGGACCAGGAGCTGTGTGCAGAGGGCCGAGGTGTTCTCTCCAGCTCACCCTGCAACAGGCTCAGGGTTTGAGGGCTCTGGGGGAAGTAAAGAGGAGTAAGAGAAGACAGAAGGTACACAAAGGCTCACTGTGCACAAAATACCAAAGTCACATGTTTGGACCCAAGTTCAAGTGGTGGGAGCTGGGGGTAACCCCGCACAGCACCAAGCAGCATCAGCAGAGATACAGAATCCCACTCCATCCACATCTACCTAGAGAGAGCATCAGAGCCCACAGACTAAGGGTTCAGCACAAGACTGACCCCCCCCCAAACACACACATACTTTAGAGGCGAAGTTGCAAGCCAAGGAGGTCACCTCTGCTTCTGACCAACTGGCTACAGATTGGAGGTTCCCACCAAGTCCTCCTAAGCTTTGACTTATTTGCTGGAGTGGTTCACAGAACTCAGAGAAACATTTTACTCACTAGATCACTGGTTTATTATAAAAGGATATAACTCAGGAACAGCCTGGTGAAGAGATGTACAGGGCACAGCCGGGGAAAGGGGCTAGAGCCACTGGGGGCCCCCACGGCCATTCCAAGTAAAGCCTTGTACCCTACACTTCCACGAGTTCACCAGCCCAGAAGCTCTCCAAGTCCAGTCTTTTGGGATTTTATGGCGCTTCTCACAGAGGATGACTGGTTAACTCACTGACCCTTGGGAACTGTTTCAGCCTTCAGCCCCACCCCTTAGCAATCAGCACATCAGTAGGTGTTTCCCTAGTCAGCTCATTGACATAACAAAGACTCTTTATCACTCTCAACATTTCAGAAGATTCTAAGGGCTTCAGGCAGGAGCTGTGAGCCTGAGATGTGAACAAAGATCAAACTTGAAAAATAAATATATATTATATTTTCATATACATACATGAGAAGTATATTTCAGTTCACTGACTGACTACATATCACGACATTGCAGCAACCTAAGGGTGAACCAAGAAAAGTTGAATGAATCCTAGTAAAGACCTTGTCACTAAGAAAGGAGACTAGTCACCCATGGAAAATAAATGTGATGTTGAGCAAACAAATTCAGGAAGACCTTTTTAGTTCACTCCCATCTCACAAATTTTTCAGAGGGAAATTTTCCCCTGCCAGTGGAAGACCCAACACTTCTCTGTTAACTAACAGACAATCCCATGGCCACTGATATCACAAAGCACAGGTTCGGGCCGGAGTGAGAAGGTGTCCAGGAAGGTGTCCAGCCCCCTTCGACTCAGTCCAGAGTGGCCCCTGACCCAGACCTGAACTTTACAGTAACAGGGTAACAGGGTGGTCCCCAGGAAAAGGGAAGATTCCAGATTCCCTGCTCCACCCAAGGGAGGGTGGCGCTAAGGAAAAGAAGAGGCTGGAGAGAGACTAGAGCAGGAAGGAAGCAGGATGGAGAGCAAGAAGAAGGCCTGGAGGAGGCGCCTGGAGCACAGACACGTGAAGAAACTGCGCTTGCTTATTGGTCCTGGACTGGTTGGAACAAGATGCAGGTGAGAGACCCATGGGGAGCTTAACAATGGCAGCTTTCATCTTGGTTTTGATTTTGCTCTTTTCCTCCCAGACTTGTCTGGCTGTTTCTGACCTTTTTCTCCCCTTTATTTGCAAAAAAGGGGAAATTAAGAAGGTGCTTTAGACATTTGGCAGGCTTTTGGGTCTTGCTTTGGGCCAATCCTGTTTGGCTGGACTTTTACCCACAAGGGGATGGGAAACTTGGGTGCCTTATTTAGTAACTATATTCTTTGCCTTTTCTGTATTGTTCACTAATTGTATTAAAGTTCCTTCCCATTATAAAGTTCTTATATGTTTTGTCTTGATGCAGTGGATGGCAGAACCTATTTAGAGCAGGCAGGTTTGGGGGGGTCCTGCCCTCTCCCTGTCCTGTAACACAACCACTCTGGCTGCCCCACCACAAGCCTTCGCAGTGAGGAGAGGCCTAAGTGGACAAGTCCATGCCATGCCATCCCCTCTAGCCCATCTAGGTTTTCAGAACCAGGAATCCTGCCCAAATGGAGCCCAGCCCCATGCCAGTCCTACACTGGATTCTTCTCATTACAAGGCACAGGGTCTAAATTGTCGTCGGGTCAGAACCTCTCACTGGTTCTGGATCTAACCATCCACCACCACGTGCAAATAATAGGGCCTTTGGTGCAGCCAAAAAATAAAAAAAATTATTCTAACCAACAGGGTAGAGGGAGAGGGAAAACTAGCGGGAAAGATGGGGAAGTTCCAGTTACCAAGATAGTGCAACGTGGAGCTGCTGTTATAGGATCCGGCAGGGTGCAACTGTTCCAGAGCAACCCCAATGTGAAATGGGGTGCCCTGACGGTAGGTCCTCACCTACACACTTAAAAAGGATTTATAATGAGACTCAACTGCAGGCACACACAAAAAGGTAATAAAGGGTTTATTTACAAAAAAGGGGAAATTAAGAAATTAATACCTCAGGGAGAAAGAAAGATAAATTGGTGAATGTGTGCTACCAGTTCCATTGAACTAGAACCCCAATAGCATGCTCAAAAGCCAGCAAAAAACCAAGCACCGCCAAGGCCCACATATCTGGTTATAACCAAACCTGGCTGCTTAACTCCAGCCTCAGTTCCCTCTGGTGATGATGACATTATGGGATTTCTCGTCCTTAGTGTCTTGGATCTCTTTGGTCTGGAGTCAGTGTGGGGTCCAAAAAAACCTGTATATGGGGTTTGTTCAGGACGTCCTTTCCCCCAGAACACAAGAGCTTCTTGTCTGGAGTCAGAGCCCATGGCACCCAGAGCAAAGCCTTACCCAGCCCTGCCACCACTGGCCCAGCAGCACTGCCCCGACCTGGGTGGTGGGGTCAAAGCTCTCAGCCTAGCTGGCCAGAGGGGTGGCTGGTGGGAATGGAAGGTCCGTCCATCTCTGTTGGAAAGATACAGCTGTTGACCAAAGAGCTGCAGGTAGTTAAACCTTCCAACTAAATATCCAGCTTCAGCAGCTCATTAAGTAGGTTCCCAATCATTTCATCCCAACCGCTCCTCCACCCTGAGGCTTCGGTCACATCAGTCACATCCAGCCATCTGACGACTGCCATCTCAATTAATAAAAATGGTATTCTGCTTTAAAAATGTAAATTGTTTTTTGAAAAGTTGCATTCAGTAGACATCTCGTATCTTTTTGAAAATTAGAACATATTAAGAGTTAGTGTCCTTCATGGTAACAATATAGCAATAATTATCAGAGAAGAAAAGTTTGGAAAGACTGAGGATTAAGGAGAAAGATGGACAGGAAAACTTCATTTCCTCTTTTTCATATGATTAGTATTACCATGAATATCTTTTATATAACTTTCGTCTACATTTCAGATCATTGACTTAAAATAGATACTTGGTAAGGGAATTTTGGTTATTATATTGCATAAAAGAAATTATTCAAATAGTGAAAATATTTTTTTTTTACCATATTGCCATGTCGTACCTGGAAATCTTATTATTCTGTGACTTTCTGAACCTTCTTAAAGGGCAAGAAAGGAGAAACAAACCTGTTTCTCTGCCAGTCCAGACCTAACTCACAATTCTCCAGGAGTGACTGAGCAGGAGTGTTTAAGGCAAAGGAGACTTGTACTGCAGGCAGCCCCCACCCCTGCCGCTGCCCGGGCCTGGGGCTAACAGCAGGCGCTCCGCTCAAGTAGACATGGTTCCAGATTTATGAATTCCAAATACTTTAATATTAATCTTTACCAAGAAATTTCAAAGTGAAACTGTAATCCGCTGAGCGTTGTCAGTGGACCTGTCCAATCTGAGAAGTTACTGGGTTCTAGTGCTGCTTGCCAAGCATCAATTCCAGGCTGCAGTTGATAGGATCGCCACAAGATGGCAGAGCTGAGAACGGCAAATTCTTAGTCGCTAAAAGAACCAAATGTATTTAAATTGCTTGTTTTTTAAAACAATCACAATAATTATTTCCTATGTAAACACCCTAGAATGTTCTTTTGACTGAGATATCTCAACTTCATTGTTTTAACTATGAAATAAATTAATGAAAATAGAAATACAGACTCTAAAGTTATCAAGTAGATAGATGGGATAAAATAATGATTGGTGATGATAGATGCTTAAAGACATGGATGGATGGATGGATGGATGGATGGATGGATGGATGGATGGATGGATGGATGGATGGATGGATGGATGGATGGATGGATGGATGGATGGATGGATGGATGGATGGATGGATGGATGGATGGATGGATGGATGGATGGATGGATGGATGGATGGATGGATGCATGGATGCATGGATGCATGGATGCATGGATGGATGCATGGATGCATGGATGGATGCATGGATGCATGGATGGATGCATGGATGGATGCATGGATGCATGGATGGATGCATGGATGCATGGATGGATGCATGGACGCATGGCTGCAGACAAACAGGAATAATAGCTGTATAGGACTTTGTAATATACTAAATCCCTTTTATTACACTTCTTTTTATGTAAACTTTTCCTTTGTCAGTTAACAAGTGATGCTTCAAGAGACAAAGATATTGTTATTACAGGAGATAAATAGAAACAAGGGCTATGTCGACCCCACCCCGCCCCACACAGCTCCGGCTGCACTGCACTCGCTCCTAGCTCCGGGCTGCTGCTGAGCTAGCGCCTCCGTAGTCTCCCTCAAGCCACCATCATGATTATCTACCGGGACCTCATCAACCACGATGAGACGTTCTCCCACATCTATAAGATCCGGGAGATCGCAGGCGGGCTTGCCTGGAGGTGGAGCGGAAGATGGTCGGTCTGTAGGACAGAGGGAAACATTGATGACTCGCTCGTTGGTGGAAATGCCTCCGCTTAAGACCGCGAGGGCGAAGGTCCCGAAAGCCCAGTCATCACTGGTGTTGATATTGTGTGAACCATCGCTTGCAGGAAACCAGCTTCACAAAAGAAGCCTACAAGAAGTACATCAAAGATTATATGAAATCAATTAAAGACAAACTTGAAGAACAGAGACAAGAAAGAGTAAAACCTTTTATGACAGGAGCTGCTGAACAAATCTAGCACATCCTTGCTAATTTCAAAAACTACCAGTTCTTTATTGGAGAAAACATAAATCCAGATGGTGTGGTTGCTCTGCTGGACTACCGTGAAGATGGTGTGACACCGTGTATGATTTTCTTTTAGGATGGTTTAGAAATGGAAAAATGTTAACAAATTTGGCAATTACTTGGATCTATGACCTGTCATCTTAACTGGCTGCTGCTTTTCATTCACACACCAGGACAGACAAATGGGACTGATGTCATCTTGAGCTCTTCATTTATTTTGACCTTGATTTATTTGGAGTGAAAGCATTGAACATGTCTTGTACGTTGTCTAAAAATAAAACGCATTTAAACTCAGAGAGAGAGAGAGAAGGAGTCAACCCTGACTCTACAAAATGGGATTTGGGGAGCCCAAAGACAAAAATAAATGACTTTGAAAGACTACATTGCTCTTTAAGCCAATTTAACCAATGCTACTTTATTCTGGTTTCCACTGACCACAGAATCTCCCAGATGCTCCCCCAAAAAAGCAGCCCTGGAATAGGTATAGGGAGGGAGAGGAGCTGTAAGGGAGTGCAGATAGAACGCATGCCTAAAAATTCAACATTACCAGAGCATGCACCCCACACTCTTCACACTTCCTCAGGCACAGTGTTCCCGTAATGCACCTCTGCAGTCCACTCAAAGCCACTCTGTGGTCCCTGGACCTGGCTCTCAACATTTCAGCTCATAGATACAGGAAGGAAACACTGACTCATACCCCCAGAGGCTTCACCAGAGGCAGAGACAGCTTGGGGCCCTACCTAGGGGCCCTTCCCACCCCACACTGGGAGCTCTTGGGGGGTCAAACCCTAGGCAGCTATGAGTCAACCTACAGCCTTGTCACATTGCCATCAAAAAGACCCACCTCCTGCAGGTCAGCAGAAAGGGGACCTCTATTCTTGCCATGACCATTCTTTCTCCTTTAGATTTGGGTAAATTAAAAGGAAGAAAAAGCCATTGAACACTTGCATTTCTTTTTTTTAAAGATTTTTTTATTTATGTATACAAGAGCTGGGGTATATAGACCAGAGGTGCAGGGAGGGAGAGGAGTCACCAAAGACAGAGTGGGGAGCAGAACAGGCAGATGGACTGAAATCCACTGCTGAGGGGAGCAGGGACTGAGACTGGAGAGGTCTGCTGTGCCATGTGGGTCCCCTCCCTGGCTGGGGATCAAACTCGCACTGTAGTGGCTGTGGAAGCTCCACAGTGCGGCACTCAACCCCTTGTGCCACCAGGGAGGCCCTGAACACTTGCATTTCTCACCCTAAATAGTCTAGTATTTACCTATCGATTTTCGGACAATTACTTACTTGTCCTCTGTGCCTCCTTCTCTACCTAGAATCTTACCCTAGAATCTCTACCTAGAATCTTAATATATTAACGATAATGACTGACTGGAAGTATCGGAGTGGGAGTTGAACTCCGCCACGTAGAGATGATGCATACTCCCTTCTGGGGTCCACATCACCATTTCTGACCACAGTTTTGGAACCTACACCATCACCAGAAATCACTTACTCAGAACACTGGCCGTGCTGTGAGTCCAGGCACCCCTTCCCACGGGAGGGTGTTGGGTGCAGATAGTGTGGGCAATCTCACATGGTCTCACCACAGGTTTGAGATCTCAGAGATGAGGCACCGATATGTCTCCACCTCTGCTATGGGGAGTGATGAGCAGGAAGGGAGGAGCTCAACTGAGAGCTAGCAAACAGCACCCTAGACTTCTAGATGCCAGAGCTTTGGGTGCAGGGTCAACTTGCCCTTTGATAAAGGTCAACCTCCCTTTATCACACCGGGAAATATTACTGTACAATCGCACCAAAGAGATGCATGGGAGGGAAGTTTTACAGAGAAGGGACACCCACCCAGCTGGGTCCACAGTGGACTTGAGAGATGGGCGCCAAGGACACCAGCCTGGCCTTGACTCACATGCTGCTGTATGTGCGACCTTGAACAGGTTTCCCAGACCCTCTGTGCCTCGTTGCTTCTTCTATAACAAGAGAGTAGCAATCCGTCTAGGTAAGAGAGTTTGGGGGAGAATTAAATGAGCTGCATTTGCAAGCGATGTATGTGCTAGGTCACGGTCACACACACAGCAGCAGACAAGCAGCAAGTGTCAGGGCATCTTCCTCCATCGTGCCCCAGAAGCCACAGGGTGTTAGAGTGTGAAATGCAGTTCTGTTATCTCTAGCCTCGCCTGGAACCTGTCAAAAGTCAATCCTGGAACCACAGCGGCACCTGGTGGTGCCTCTCAGAGCCCTGAGCCTCCTGGGGGGGGGGGGCCCTCCCCCTCACGCCCCCACTCCACCGAGTAGGAAGCCCACCCTCCTGTCTGAAACCCTTTCACTAGCCCATTTGTGTAACTGCCAATTTTACTGTATAAACTCTAGCACCCTGTGTTGGTTCTTGGTGGTCTTCTGTGTCTAATTCATCTCTGTATCTCCAAAGCTTGTTATTAAAAAATGCAAAATCAAAAGAAAAATGCAAAATCAGGCCTTTTGAATAAACGAATTAAGGAATGGCACTCAGGTATTTTATACAAATCATCGCAATTAAAAAGAGTTGTTTTGACTAAAAAAAAAGGGTTGTTTTGAGAACATTATTCAACGATGCTATAAAGATTTAGCATCACAATGCAAGTGACATCATTTGATATAATGAAAATGCAATAGCATTAAAGGCTACTCTTATTTTTTTAATATAGTAGTACTAAATGATTCAGCTTTTTGTGCTGCTGACAAAAATAAATAAGTGAATGAATAAATAAATAACTAAATGGCAGGAGCTATGGTTTGAAACACACAATGTTTTCAGTGGATTCAGTACATTCCAGTTTCCAGAAACAAATGCAGCCCCATCCCCAGAGCAGTGCTGAGAAAGACAGTTATAAAATGCACAGATGCTGCCGGCCTCTTTGTGAATCCAAAGCTACAGAAAAGCAAGCCCAGCGTCAGCAGGTGACGACCATCACAGCTCTTCCTATCATCTTGATCAGATATGGTTAAGCGGGCAGGATGTTTATATATTTATCATTTGCAATTAAAACCACACAGGACTGTAACAGGAAGAAAATTTTTATAAGAAAAATGTTAGCCAAGCAGAAGTAAAGAGCAAAACATTTCTGTTCTCTTACTTAGGACAACTGTTTAATATACTATGTTCTAACAATATAGTAATTTCTTATTATTAGACTATTTAGAATAACCAGAATTTTAAGAATATTTGGAAGAGTTTAGAAGATTTATAATAATTATATTAGTTGCTCATGAGAAAACAGAGCCTTAAAAGGTAATCTCTTTTCTGGTGAGTGAATAAATAAACATCCTTGCTAATGGGCAGTTTCTCGGGACCTATCAGAAAAAGTGGTTAATGTACAAAGTATCCCCTCTGAATTAAGAGCATCTACTCAGGAGAGCAACCTGGGCAGGGAGACGGTCGGAGACGGTCAGCTGAGACTGGGTATTTGGCAGTGGGTGTGACAGCACCTGAAGGTGGAGATCTCTTACCATTAAGTCATATACAATGTTGTCACCAACATGAGCTCAACAAAAAAATCATTAATCAATTAAAATTTTTAAAAGAAGATTTAGGGGCCTCCCCGGTGGCGCAGTGGGTTAAGCAACACACTATGAAGCAAACCGCAGCCACTGCAACACGAGTTCGATCCCTGCTGCCGGCCAGGGAGGG
>JAGFMF010011958.1:9326318-9370454 GCA_019455555.1 Galemys pyrenaicus | reverse complement strand
TGTTCTGCTCCCGCTCTCTGTGGTGAATCCTCTCACCCCCCACACTTCTGGCCTGTACCCCAGTGCTTGTATGCATAAATAAATAAATCTTTTAAAAAAATAAATAAATAAATAAAAGAAGATTTAGTAAGCACCATTAAAAAGAAGAGGCAAAGAAAGGGTTGAGCGCCGGACTGTGGGGCTCCCGCAGCACAAGTTCAGTCCCCGACCTGGAGGGGACCCACATGGCACAGCAGACCCCTCCTGTCTTGACCACTGCTCCCCTCAGCAGTGCATTTCAGTAGGTCTCCCTGTTCTGCTCCCTACTCTGTCTCTGGTGAATCCTCTCACTCCCCACACCTCTGGCCTGTACCCCAGCTCTTGTATGCATAAATAAAGAAACACTTCAAATTACACTTTTTAAAAAAAGGGTGGAGTCCCCTCATGAAGACACTGGTGACTCACATGACCAGTAAGCACGCCCTGGCACTGGGCATAGGGGCAGTAAAGGCTCCTTTATTGAAGCCCTCGTCACCTCAAAAGCATTAGGAACAAGACCATGAGCTGGTTCCCATCCAGCCCGCTTCCCTCTTCAGAACTTTGCACACTGTGACTGGCAACAGCCAGCAGAGCCTGCACTGAAAAGGCCTCTCATTTTCATGTCTCCACATGTCCAGCACATGAACCCAGAAACCAGTGTATGAAGCCAAAGCTCCTAAGTCAAAGACAAGCAGATACTAAGTGAAGAGCATGCAGACCAAGGCAGTGCCCCCCCGCTGCCATGAGAGTGGAAGGACCTCTCTGGCCCAGGAACCATCTGCAGGAGAAGCAGAGGGAATTTCCTCTCATTGGGGAGAAGCAGGGACTTCCATGGAAGAGAATTGAGGAAGGGGGAGAATAAGGGGCCTGGGTCAGCAGGATACCAGAGAAATGACAGGGTTTTCCAAGACCTGTATTCAGACCCCTTTTGCTTCCAAGTTTGGTCTGAGCAGGCTCTGTCACGGTGCTGGCAGCTTGTTTTATTTTCACCATGGTAGTGAGCTTGTGGCTGAACGCTTGTCTTATTCTACTTCGATCTTAGTTTCAGTCCCTTTTGCATAGTTTTCTGGTTTGTCTGCAAGAAAGATAAACAGAAGCAGAGCTAGGACAGAACAAAGACAGGCCTAGGAACTGTGGCCACCAAGCCAGTGACAGTCCCCTCCTCTGTACATATCCTGCTCCTATTGCTGAGGGTCAATGGACAGAGGTCCAGGGTATGGATCTGCTTTCTGATGAGTAAGGGCTGAGGTTTGGAGGCCCAAGCTAACTCAAGACAGCACTGGTTATCACCGCCCAGTTATATACCCTTTAATACAACTATTTGGAAATTTTAATATCTCCAGCCTTTTGGAGACAAAGGGGACCAAGTAATTTAGGAGACAAAAAAACGAAAGATCAAAAGAAGTTAGTATTTTATGGAGCCCCCCCCCATCCAAACGAGCAAGCAAAGACTTTATTTATAATGGTATTTTTCAGTCCTCTTCCATGTAAGTCTCTGAATCCAGAGCCAGGATGCAGTTTTGTCAGGGTGTCTGCCTCTTGGGGAGCCCCTTCTTTCTCAGTGTTCTCACTTTGTAGTCTGCCCAGGAGCTCAGCTCAGAGCTGCTGCTACTACTCACTTGTAAATACAGGTCTGGGAGAGAAAGTTCGAGAAGTCTTTTCCTTGTGTGCTTTTTTAGAGTCTGAAAGGAATTTAACTATATAGCCTCGGTTACAACATAAAGAGGAGTTGCTTAATAGTTTGCTGGGTGCAGACTTCCTTCCATGTGTTTCCTCCAAGATTTCACCTGGCTTCTCCTTTGGACTGTGTTGGGTCCCAGTCACCATTTCTCGCTTACTGACCACTACATCTAAAACCCTTTAAAAGAGCAGCTGGGCCTCCCTGGTGGTGCAAGGGGTTAAGTCTCAGCGCTCTCAAGCTATCACCACCACTATGGCGTGTGCGTGTGCGTTTGATCCAGGGCCAGGGAGCTGACCCACATGGCCCAGCAGACCTCTCCTGTCTCACCCGCTGCTCCCCTCAGCAGTGGATTTCAGTCGATCTGCCTGTTTTGCTCCCCACTCTGTCTCTGGTGACTCCTCTCACACCCCACACTCCTAGATTATACCGCAGTTCTTGTATGCATAAATAAATAAAAATAAAATCTTTTGGAACAAAAGAGCAGCTGGACCTATAGCTCTCCCTTTCCTTTGACATCAGTCTGCCGGCTGTCACGCTCCATCTCCTCCCTGTTGTCTCTTCCATGCTGACCTTCACACCAGTCTCTCCTTCCCTCCAGGTGAGTCCATCCACTTAGACTTGTCTCCCTCCACCAAATTTAGTCTCCACGTTCAGATCCCTTTACCTTCTTGGCCTTTGCGTAAGAAATAATTTCACAGAATGACGTCTTTACTTCAAGCCAAGGGCACATTCAAAACATACCCCTGCAAGCACAGGGTCGGGGTCGGTGTCAGGGCCCCTCTAGGCCTCGGAAGGGGATGGTGCAGAGGGCACCACGGGGTGTAAGCCTCGTTAGCTTCACAATCACTCCAGAGCAAACTGAGTTCGTGGGGCTGCTGATTCTTAAACCACTTAAATCGAAAGTCAGTGACCCCGCGGTCTGCTCTCCAGCCAGAAGACAGCTCAAAAGAAAATAAAAAGGGGAGCAGAATTCAGGCGGGGGATCCAAGACTGCCCACAGATAGCTGGCACTCAGAGCCAGAAGCTACTGGCTCCCACCCAGGGCACTACTGCACCCAGTATTTGGGGGTTACTTAAAGTCCTACCAGCAGACCTGCTGAAAATACAGCAAAGTTTGTTCACTTCCGCATCTAAAATGTCTGCAAGCAGATTCTCTTTCTTTCTCACCGCATCCTTCCCCAGCCGGGCATGTTAACGGAGGCCCCTGCCGTGCGCTAGAGGCATGGGGGTAAGCCCACATTACATACCTGCTTTCTGGTCATGTTACTTCCCTGCGCTGCTCCCATGGTGCCTGGAACTTATAACATATGTGGTGATGTGCCACTTGGTCTCCCAAATTAGATATTGAGGAGAGTGGCCCTTCATTTCCAATACCTGTAACTTAGTAAATGCTCAACGAATGTTTATGGAATGACTGGATGGCCCTGTGCTAGCCATTTAAGGGAAATTATCTTATGTAAGAACTAAAAACAACAGTATTTTAGTTTCAAAAGCAGCTATTTCAGCAATTAAGCAAATTCATATTTTCAACTGATTATCAGAAGCAACTTATTACCAACAAATATCTAACAACAAATGCAAATCTCTTCCCTGTCTTCAAAGATACACAAGACAAACCACAATGCACTAGCAGGTGGAGACCATCAGGCTGTTTATGAAGTCATAATCAGACACATGGAGGAAACAGGATACTTAAATATGTTTTTATCGTTTGGCAGATTTTCAATTGAAACCACACAGGAATGTAACAGGAAGATAAATTTACTATTAAAAAAATCACTGCTGCCTGTCTGTAAGACATAAGGGTGGAGATAAGATACAGAAGTTCTTTGCCTAAGAAAACAGCTTAACTGGCCTTTCACTGAAAGGAGAGTTCTCTTTTAGTTTAAATTATTTATTGAAATAACTTTGGGTTACATCACTGTATGCATCCCGGGGGTAAAGTCCACACCTTTACAAGTGTGTTATCACACCAGCCACCACCCAAGCACCCATGACCCTCCACCATCCTCTGTCCATTGGGTGCAAAGGAGGACAGAGACCCAGTGAACTGGGAGGGGCCTCTTGAGCTGACCTGAATGGACAGAGATGGACACAACTCAACAGTGTTGTGAAATAGGGTGAATGACCAGTGAGGGTAGCAGCTGATGAAGAGCTGAGGAGCGAGAGGGCAGGCTGCAGGGGCAGGACATGTCTCTGCCTAACATATTCATTCCTATGAGGGTTTCCCATGACACTGCATGACACAGGAAGTCTGGTCCTGCCTGACCTGGAATTTAGAACTGGGGGACAGAATTTAGAACTGTGGGATGCCAAAGCACTACGTTATAGAAAGTGAACCGTGCAATAAGAATGCTTTCTGAATATATACTGGACATTCTATCAGCAAACATTCAGAATAAGAATCAAAACAGGCCAAAATACTGTTTTCTAGGAAATCTGAATCTTCTTTCTCCTCAAACACACAAATGGAAGATGCTTTTTGCTAAGAAAACAATGGAGCCTATTCCAACATTTGCTTATGTGTTTAAATATCTTGGAGGGCCTCCCTGGTGACGCAAGGGGTTGAGTGCCACCGCAGTGCGAGTTTGATCCTCAGCCAGGGAGGGGACCCACATGGCACAGCAGACCTCTCCTGCCTCGCCCGCTGCTCCCCTCAGCAGTGTGTTTCAGTCAGTCTGCCTGTTCTGCTCCCCACTCTGTCTCTGGTGAATCCTCTCACCACCACCCCATACTTCTGGCCTGTTCCCCAGCTCTTGTATGCATAAATAAATAAAATCTTTAAAATAAATAAATAAATATCTTGCAAACAGTTCACTATTATCAGTACATGCATCGGCTAACAGTTTCTCCTCCTAGTTGGATGGGTGTTGCAAACAAGGAATAAAGAAGTACTTCAGTTTCTGTTTTTCACTTAATACTAGCTAAGTAATATATAATTAATTCATGTTTATTGGTCCATATTAATATAAATTGATTAAGTAAAATAGTGATTTTCAAAATTTGTCCTAATTTGTTGAGTTGTTGATAATTTCTTTCCAACAAGGCTAGTAGCAAAATAATTACAACAAAGTCCATTCCCGCTCATAGTAAAGCCCCACTTTAACAAGCTGGGTTTGGAGTCAGGTCATTTGAACTTGTAGATTACTGTGCAAATCTAGAATTTCCCATGTAAAAGAGGGGACTGGCAGCGTCAAAGCCCTATAATAACAGAATAAAAAAACTATTAGTTTTAAAAGGGCAAAGCTACTCTACAAAGAAATTTGAATGTCTTAGGCCTCCCTGGTGGCTTAGGGGTTAAGTCTCAGCACAATCACTGCAACTGCCTGACTTCGATCCCTGGCCAGGGAGCTGACCCACATGGCACAGCCTTGCCCGCTGCTCCCCTCAGCAGTGTGTTTCAGTAGATCTGCCTGTTCTGCTCTCCGCTCTGTCTCTGGAGAATCCTCTCACCCCCTGCACCTCTGGCCTACACCTCAGTTCTTTTTTGCAAAAAAAGAAAAGAAAGAAATTTAAATGTCTTAACGGTGGTGCCAATGCAGTGGCTTCTGGATTTCCTTAATGAATGCAAAACAGAAAAAACAATTAGTCAATAAACCTAAATTTGAAGCAAGAAATGATAAAGACACAAAGCCAAAGATGCATTGCCTAGTATGATTACATGCAAGAATTGCAAGCTTTATTAGCGCCAGCAGCCCCTTCGAAAAGGAAAAAGCTTCCTCACCACTGTCCCTCCCTTTGCAAAGCTTCTGGTGTTTGAAGGAGGCCCTTTCCCAGTGCTTCCCACTAGGGGGCACTGAGTGGCTCCAGCAAGCTGAGAATCTAGGTAGGTTGCCGGTCCACCCCGTCCAGCTCGTAACTTACCACCCTAAGCCCTGCTTCCGTGAGCCCCAGGCAGTATCTACTCCTTTCGCTTGGTTCCACATGGGTTGAGGCCACACCATGTACACAGCACAGGTTTTTAGAGACATGCATGCTGTTAACAGCAGAGAAACATCAGTCACAACCGCTTCAGCTTCCAGCCTCCTGTCTTTGGCATCAGTTCCTCACAACTACCAAGCTCCAGGCTCCTTCAGCCCCTGCCACCCTGCTGAGATCCACGAGATTACACCGTTTCCATTCTTCTAGTGGACTGGACTCTGAATTCTTCCAGCTTACGTTAGAGCGGTGGGCTTGCTGTTTGCACCTACTTCCTGATGTGACTGATCAGAAACTTCAGCATCAGGGCACACCCTTAAATCTAAGCCTGTGTGCCCTGCATCTACCTAGTCATAGAAAGCATCCCAGGAATTTCCAGGTGTGGGTTAAAAGGTGGCAGAAGATGGCAAGACAACAGAACTAGATGCCTGTTTGATGGGGTTCAGGTTGATGGGGTTCAGTGCATGGGTTTTTGGGTCCCTCTGAGAAAGAATTCAGATGTTCCTATTCATCAGCACACAGCAAGTTTATTGAAGAAAGGAAAAAAGGAAAGAAATGCCTGCAAAGACAAACAGCTGGTGTTAAAGAATAAGAACTGTGTTTTGTCAGGGCCTGAGGTGTTCTTTTATCATGTTCTTTGATGGCATTGTTATGGAAAGTATTCCTTTGGAGTCAGATTGGATTGGTCTTTTAAGACTGACAAGCCTCTCTACCTCCACCTCTGACTGATCATCTTTTCTGACCCTACCATAGATTCCTAGAAACTTCCATACCCAGGTTTAGTCCAAGATTCATTAATTGTCCCTACCCCCACCTCTGGTGTCTGTCCTGTGAGACCTTCCATCCTAAACTTCTCTAATAAGTTTCCATCACCTGCAGATGCTAAAGTACAAGGAGGGGGAGAGGGGGTGTGCTTCACCAGATAATAAGTAATACTTTGACACGTATATACTAGGAACTTTTCCCTCTGATTAAATGTGATAATTGATCTAATCTCAACAGTCCTGTAAGATAGAGGTTTTAGTATCAGCCCTATTCTACAAAGAGGAAAACCAAGTCAAATCATCCAAGATCGCCCAGCTAGTAAATGCGGTATGAAACCAACAAGCCAGTTCCTGAGTCTTTGCTCTCAACCGCCACTCCATACTGAAGCCATCTTGGGTGAAGAGAGTGGGGGAAGGTGTTCTTGGAGGTGGCAGCAAAGTCGCTCGTCTCTACGAAGGTCCTTTGGCGCCATCTGCTGTTGGCCTAGGGTTGGCCGATAGGTCCCCTATAAGTGATGCTTTCTCTTCCTCTTACTGGAACATTGCGTCTGCTTTTTCCTTGATTGGAGTATTTATTTAAACAAAGAGAACGAAGCTACGTGAAATTTAAACTTTAAAAATTGTATCCTTGAACTGGCTGATTAAACAGGAGTGAAAAGCAGAGGGGGATGAGTGCACCATGAGCTTCCTCACTTTGAGTTTCTGACTTGTGCTTGCCTCCATCTCTACCCGAACAACTTAGAATAACCTTGCTGTGAGCTCTTCAGAGAGTAAGAGACTCCGATCCAGAATAACGGTGGGTGGTCGCAGTAGTTTTTGATGCAAGATACTGGCAGCCATATATTGTTAGTGGAAACACAGCCCATGAATTTTTTCAATTGATGGAATCTTTGTTGCCAAATTTAGAAGGAAATGTCCTCTGGGGATGGGTGTTTCTTTTATTTAAAATGTTATGACCTGATATTTCGAGATGCTAATCCAATAGGAAACAAAGTTTTTTTCTTTGAACTGTCAGTAGGGATTTGGAGTAAGAGTTCCCAGACTACTAGCAAATTTTGATTAAGAATAGAGTCCAGAATAGAGCTTGAAGGGATTATGCTCAATGAACTAAGTCAAAAGGAAAAAGAAAAATACCAGATGGTCTCACTCATAGGAATATAGGGGATCAAGAAAAAAATAATCATAATAATAACACTACCAACAACAAAAAAACACAGCAAGAACAGACAACTACAAATCAGAGGCATTCTTCAGGGAAGAGGGAGGGAATGGGATCAAGGAAGAGACAGGAAGAGCACAAGGGACTGTGGTGATGGCACACAGGTGAATTAGTGATGGAAATTCTATGGGGACTACACCTAGAAAAGAAAGCAAACATTCTAAGAAATAAATAAATAATAAAAAAGAATAGAGTACAGAGATATGACCCTCGTTGGCAGGCCCTCTCCCCCGGGGACAAGGGACCGATGGCATAGAGGGTGGAATAAATGTGCGGCTTGCTAGAGAACCAGACAACTGCCTTAGGTTGTTCCAACCTAAGATTCTGGGGAGGTTTTTTCACCGAGTTCAACAATCTCTTTTCTTTGAAGCCCAAGGCAGCCGTGCAATGTCTAGTATGAACAAACTTCAATAATTTTTATCTATTGTTTAAACAATGGAATGTTTGTTCCTTTGTGAATGCCCAAGAACTTTGAGAGATGGTGAGCAGAGAACCCAAAATGACTTCAGAATGCCAAGGGGACACCAGCCTTTTGATTCAGAAGCAGGGTCTGCAGTGGCTGTGTAATTCTAAAGAAGAGAAATGGGCAGATGAGTACATCCCAGTCGTACAGTTTCCACTAGAGGAAACTTTGGTGAAGGTTGATTTGCCTATTTCTAGAATATTCTTAAATTTAAAGATGAGAAAATGTCTCTGTTGCAAGAGACAGCTGTTAGTTGTTAAAGAAAAACCAAAGGCTACCATCGTATGTCACTACAAGCACGACCCTCAGTAGAGGGTGCCTCCCTGTACCCACATCTTTTTGTGATACGTAGTTTCTTCTCTTTCCCTCAAGAGATGAAGTCTAATTCTTCACACCCTTAGTTCTGCATTGGACTTAGAAGTTTGTAAAATAACTGATTTGCCTTGACCAATAGAGTGTCAGAGTGAGACTGTGAGATACAGAAATTCACTTTTTTCCCCCTGAAGGTTTATTTATGCATACAAGAACTGGGGAGCCGGAAGGGAGTAACCAGAGAGAGTGGGGAGAAGAACAGGCAGACTGACTGAAACACACTGCCATGAGGAGAAGCAGGTGAGACAGGAGAGGTCTGCTGCGCCATGTGGGTCACCTCCCTGGTCAGGGATTGAATTTGTGCTGCAGTGACTGTAGATTGCGTGATAGCACCGTGTCTTTAAGCCCTGCGCTATCAGGGAGGCCCCCAGAAATTCACTCTTAAGAGGTTCATAGTTCCTGCCCTTCCTCTTTGACACCGAGAGAGGAAATGCTGTGAAGAGAGCGCCCAGTGGACTGTGATGCAGAAGGCTGCATGTTGTGGCGGTGTGTGATGTGTGATAATGTAACTGAAGAGGCTTGTGAACCTTTACCACGAATCACATGCAGTGTTGTAGACTGTTACCGCGGTAACATTTTTCTAAAGAAAAGAAACATGGTCTACCCGCCTGGAGAGCCACCTGAGTAGAACTGAAGATGCTGACCAAGCCCCACACTTGTTAGTGCGCCATCTTGGAACGGCCCGGCCTTGCTGGGCCATCGGATGAGACCCACGCAGCCGCCTGCGTAACGCAGCGGGGTGAGTAACTAACCCGGGTGAGGTCCGCGTGACCACTCAGAGCTGTGAGAAACAATTAACCATTGCTGGTATTTTGAGCCATTACGTTTTGGGGTGATTTTTATGCAGCAAGAGATAACTAATACACCTCCCAAGCAAATCTAAAACTCAAACCAAACAGGGAATACTTTAACTCCATTAGCCCTTTAAGAACATTTTTTCTACTTAGAAAATAAAAGTACATTCTTCACCATCACCACTCTAATTGACCCAAATATATTAATAAATTAACAATTCCCCCCATGAACTAATAGGGCATAGAACTAAATCTTAAATTGATAATTTTCTACTTGGAAAGGTTTTTTTCAAGTGAAACACTGAATTGCTTTGAATTATAAATCCTCTGGTTAAAAGCAAATACACCACTACAAGAAAGAACAATCAAATAAATGCATGTGAATGAGCACTATAAACTAATAAATTATTAATAAAACAGTAACTATTCTTACTATCTAATAAAAAAAATGTATCTCCTTTAAAAGGTTTTTGGATGAGAAGAAAGGAAATACTGCTTTGGTTTAATGACCCAAGAGCTCCTGCTTTTTACAAGAAAAAGCACAAACGCATTACAAATAGACATTAAGCTAATGATTAGTAATCATGAAAAGGCTGAAGAGAAAATAAAGATAAATACAAAAGATCCCAGGTCTCCATTCCTTTCAACTATATTGCTACAAATTGAAAAATATTTTATTTAAAAACCTTGCCCTAAGGTCTTAATGTCAAAAAAAAAGAGAAGTTACGATAGTAAAATAAATATAAAAATTAACTTTAATCCAATTTCACTTAGATCAAAGTAAATTGATTTGTATATTTTGTATACAAGAGTTTCATATACATGCTCTCTGATTTTTCCCACCATATAAAATAGAAATGCAAATGTAGCATTATAGCTTATGTAAGACTACATTTTTCTTCCTAAAAGGTGAGATTGAATGACACCTCTTAAATTACTTATACCTGCCTTAGAAGTAAAGTAAGTTATTACCTTTGCCATTATTTAAAAGCCTATAGATGTATGGATGTACACTTGCATTCATATGGATGTACAAATAATTTTATTTACTATTTCAATTAATTATTTAAATAACTAGTATCTTTATAAAATGATTTTCTTAGTCTTAATCATTAGTACTCTATAAAGTTACCTATATACACAATCCGAGTAAAATTTTAGGATGCCGCATTTCTCTAATACATTCAGCTTATGAACAATAATTGTCTATCAATGTTAGCTTCAATATAACTTCTAAAACCCCAAAGTGACTTTTGAATTTTGGAATAATGAAGTATGGTAATAATTAGTTAATAGTCTGTATTACCTGAAGAAAAGAAGTTAAATTCAACACCTACTCATGCTTTTTAAACGCAACATTCACAGTTTTTTAAAAAGAGAAAAACTCTTAACAAATAAGTAAAACAGAAGCTTTAGTAAACTAATAAATTGCTTTTGCCCAAAAAAATGGCATCAAAATCCATCCTTACTAGTGAAACGTTAGAAGCACTGCACAGATAAACAAGAATGAACTCTTTTATTCAATGTTATATGGGGGTCTCTCGGGATCCCGAATGCCTAGAAGATAGGGAGAATGCCTGCTAAGATAAGAAAAAGACAAACTGTTAGTTATAAAGATTAGGAAGGATGAAATTAAAAGGTCATTGATTTTATATGATTATCTATGTAGAGAAGCCAAAAGAATTTATTTTCAAATTTATTAAGCCTCCTGAATTTGTTAGAGAATTCAATAATTAAATACAAGATCACAATTTTAAAAAATCAATTGCATTTTCATATACGAGAAAGCAATTTTAACATATAATTTAATAAAGATATGATTTATAATACCATGTACCTAGAAACAAATCAACAATTATAAAACTACATTAAACAGTAACAGACCGAATCGAAAGATTTTGATAGAAGTTTTATGGAAAAGGCACGGAGATAAAACAGGAATCACAGAGTTTCAATATTAATAACATTCTTTTGTGAAGATGGAAAGAATTCATTTCACTATTGTGCTTCAAAAATTACATGTTAGACTAAATATATTCTTTGTCACAAAGTTACATATTTCATTTCAAACAATGAATTTTAGAAGTTCGGTTACAATATAGAAACTGAAAGGATGTGAGAGTGGGGGAGATTTGAGAACCAAGGTTTCCAGTGTGGGAAACTGAAAATGATGGTTTTAGAAATAATAACTGTATTGTTCTGGAAAAGCTAAATGCTGAAAGAAGCATCACATTAAACCCACTGGAAGAAGCGGCCAGGACCCTGTTACTCCTGGATTTCATTAGGCCCCCGTATATTAGGCATCATCATTATGGTGTTGTAGGTCCCTAGAAAAATCTAGGTATTCGCCCTCATTTAGTGTATGGTTACTTAGCATGTGGCCATCTGTCCCTTTAGAAAGGATGTAGAAACTTTCATTGAGTATACTTATGAGTTCAATCTTGTTTATCTGTGCAGTGCTTCTAACGTTTCACTAGTAAGGATGGATTTTGATGCCATTTTTTTGGGCAAAAGCAATTGATTAGTTTACTATTCAGGAAACTATTCAGGTTCCTTTACAAAGGGACCTAGCCACTCTCCCATCAATAACTGACTCCCATCTTGACCATGGGCAGGGGCTCCTGATTTTCTGTGGTGATGGCTGACATCAGCCCCTGGCAGTACTTCCATTGGTTCCCACCTCTCACCCTTAGGAGCCCTCGGTCCCTAACCATCTCGTGGTTTCCTGTTTCCCGTTTCCTGTGGGTGAGAGTCCCTTAGTTCTTACTTCAGCCTCACCATCTATCACAGTAAGTAAGCCCACCTTGCTCCGGTGGTTAAGTGGCTCCAAGCGGACCCTGCCATCCCAGAATCCTGTCATCCCAACAGTCACTAGGGAGCAGTTTCTTGAACTGATCATATAAGGGACTCAGGAGTGTTTTTCAGATGAGCCCCAGGCATCAGCTCCTCCTCACTGAATTTACTTATTCATTTGTTCTTCTTTTGAAATTTCTGTAAGTTCTTCACCTTAGGGTTCTTACACCTGCCCTACAATTCCCTTCTCTTTAAATTTTTATTTCTGTGTTTTTATAGGTGTCTCTTAATTTTAGTTTTTCAGACCACGAATTTGGTTCTCAACAGGGGTCATCCCCTTTTCTGTTTATCTGTTGCATTTGTACTTAGAAAATCATATTTATTGGTTCTAAGTAAACCTTTCGTGCTCTACTGGCATTTTCTTGGAATTCCCTCTTGATTGCTGAAGTTCTCTTATCAGTTGGCCACAGGCCATGGACCAACTAAGGTGAGGCACTGAGCATGAGAAGACAGTTCATGCGGATGGGGTGGCCCGGCAATGCCACGGTTAGTCAAGGCAAGCCCTGCTCAGCCCCGCTCACTGTGCTTCCCTGCCCCGTCATGCTGCTCTCCTCCCACACTGGCATCAGGATCCTCTAATTACTCATAAGACCCATTGCCAAGCTGTAGTCTCCAAAGCCACAGCCTGCCCAGAGCTCCTTCCTGCTACCACACACACCTGCTCCCAGGGCCTGGACACAGAGGACTCTGTCCAGGACACACACATGCTCCAGGACCTGTGTCCTCTTCCATTCCCAAGGCAGCTGAACAAGATCACTGGCTCGTTCCAGGGCTTTGTTCTAAAGGAGCATGTACCGTTAGGTGTGCTTTCCTTAGCAGGGCCTTCTAGAAAAGGACCAGGCCTAGACCTTTGTCCCTGGGCACTTTCTCTGGAGAGAGGATGCCACAGTGATCCCAGGTTTCATTTCACCTTCCCCAACTAGGGAAAAATCAAAAAAGCCCTCACATTATCTTCACATGCGGATCAGCAACTCTTGGCATTTCTGATTCTCAGCCCATGTGTCCAGTTTGCAGCGTGTTTATTCAGCAGGAATTGATTAAACTTGTCAGGTGGAAGAAGTGAAAAGTAAGAGACAGCAAGTCATGTCTAAGGAAGTGTCTTAGTATCAGTGATAAGAGGTTGGGGGTGAATAAAAGGGGTAAACAGAAAGAAGCTGTCACAAGTCATCCAAGAAAGAGGATGAGCCCCATAGAAAGTAAGAGCAAAAGGGGCGGGCCTCCCTGGTGGTGCAAGGGGTTGAGGCACGGCACTATGAGGCTATCCGCAGCCACTGCAGCATGAGTTCAATCCCCGTCCAGGGAGGGGACCCACATGGCGCAGCAGACCTCTCCTGTCTCACCCGCTGCTCCCCTCAGCAGTGTAGTTCAGTGGATCTGCCTGCTCTTCTCCCTTGTTTATCTCTGGTGAATCCTCTCACCCCCCTGTTCCTCTGGTCTGCACCCCAGCTCTTATATGCATAAATATTAAAAAGAGAGACAGAAAGTAACAGCAAAAGCACAGCGACCAGAAGATGCAGCACTGATGGCTTTGAAGAGGTAGACCCTGAGGGACTAGAGCTCTGCAGGAGAATCCGGAGTCGCGCTCACTGTTTTCTCCTACTATGTCTCCAGGGTTGTACGACATGAGCCATTTTGGGAAAAGCTCTTGTTTGCAATTTGAGTTCAAGGTAGCTGGGGACACCCAAGTGGAGGAGACAGACCTGAGTGTGCAGTGCATCTAGGGCCAGGGCGGAGCTCCAGGTGGGACCGCCCTCAGCACTTACACAAGAGTTCCAGTGTGGATGAGGCCACCAAGGAACCCTGTAAAGCAAGAAGGGGTCAGGGTACCATTTAATAAGATTAAAAACTAAGCCCCCACTCCTTGCCCAGCAGGCAGGTTTGGAGCCTTAAATACGTAAGGGAATTCATAAGGTTGTCTTCAGGACAGATCTTAAGACCAGTCACCAGGACCAGAAAAACCAGCCCAGTCCAGGAACACAGAAGCAGGCCCAGGACATGTTCTGAGTCAAAGACCAGCACCCAAGATCAGACATCCCAGCAGATAACTGCAAATTGGCACCCCAAGATAGAAAGTCTGAGAGACAGAGTGTAAAAGCGCCTCCATTCCTCCTTCCTGCGCAGACCTCTCCCATCTCGCCCCTGCTTCCTTGCTGTGTATGCCAGTAAGTCCCCCTTTTCTGTTCTCCACTCGGTCTCTGGTGAGTTCTTTCACCCCTGTGCCTCTGGCTTCACCTTGATCTCTCTCCTCACTACAGAGGGGAGAACAAAGACACAGCCCTGAGGAACGTCAACATTTAAGAAACACATACACAAAGAAACACATAAAGGAGACTAAGAAGTAGAACCTCAGGAAAGAGGTGAGGAAGTCATCTGTACAACCAGCAAGGCCAAGCTTCCTCGAGTCAAAGACTGTGGTTGGTTAAATAAGGTCAGAATTAAGTGTCTTTTGGCTTTGGCAATAAAAGGAAGGCATGGGTGACCTCAGCAAAGCAGTTTCAGTGCTGTGTGTGAGGGCAGGAAATAGTATAATGGGTGATATGAACAAATGGATTTCGGTAAGGCCTGGAACCCAGAGGCGGGCGTCATCTGCTGAAGTTTGACAGTGAGGAAGGGAGGAGAGGCAAGTCCTGGCTGAGACAGGGTTATTTTATTTGGTTGCTCAAAGGGCCAGTTAGATTTTTATTTGGTTTAAAATGGAACATAGGGGGGGCCTCCCTGGTGGCGCAGTGGATTAAGCAATACACTATGAAGCATACTGCAGCCACTGCAGCACAAGTTCGATCCCTGCTGCCAGCCGGGGAGGGGACCCACATGGCACGGCAGACCTCTCCTGCCTCGCCCGCTGCTCCCCTCAGCAGTGTATTTCAATCAGTCTTCCTGTTCTGTTCCCCTCTCTGTCTCTGGTGAATCCTCTCTCTGCCCACACTTCTGGCCTGTACCCCAGTGCTTGTATGCATAAATAAATAAATAAAATCTTTTTAAAATAATAAATAAAATAAAATGGGACATAGCCCTTACAAAGCAGGAAGTCGGTAGGAAAGGCTAGGTGAGCAATGTCTTCAGAAGACAGCAAATTGGGAACCAGAATAAGGGCTTACCCTTGAAGAGGAGGAAGGTGATTTGTTCCCGAGACACAGAGCAGGAGGAGGGTCCAACAGATGTGAGTGGAGAAAAGTTTTGGGGGGGCAAGTGAAAACATTTATACAGCCTTCCAGATGACCTTGATTCTCTCTAAACTCCATGCAACATCACCTACTGGGAGGAAAGAGAATGGAGACCCATGAGCTAGAATCTTAATAGCTTCTGGGCAAGAAAATAGCTTAAAACCTGGCCAAAGATTTTTTTAAAAATGTCTAAAGAGAGGCTAGGACAGGAGTTGGCAGTTAAGAAAGCATAGAGATGCAGAGGGCAGATGAGCATATGAAAAGATATCCACATTCTATGTCAAAGGGAAATGCAAATTAAAATGAGATAGCTACACCCATTAGAATGTTCAGAATCCAAAACTTGCCAATACCAAGGTCTGTGAGGACGAGGCCTGAGAACTCTCATTCACTGTTGTGGGAATGTAGAGTGGAGCAGCCACCCTGGAAGAGGGCTTGGAAGTGTCTTACAAAGCCAGACATACTCCTGCCATACAACTCAGCCATTGGGATCCTTGATATTTGCTCAGATGAAAGAAATGCTGCTTGGTCAGTCTTCCCGAGGTAAAATGGAGAAACCCTGGCCCTTTGCCCCCTCAAGCGGACAGTTGCAAAATGTGGCAGCCCAAAAAATGCAGGATTGGGCCTCCCTGGTGGCGCAGTGGGTTAAGCAACGCACTATGAAGCAAACTGCAGTCACTGCAGCACGAGTTCGATCCCTGCCGCCAGCCAGGGAGGGGACCTGCATGGCATTGCAGACCTCTCCTGCCTTGCCCACTGCTGCCCTCAGCAGTGTGTTTCAGTTGATCTGCCTGTTCTGCTCCCCGCTCTGTCTCTGGTGAATCCTCTCACCTCCCGCAACTCTGGCCTGTACCCCAACTCTTGTATGCATAAATCAATCTTTTTAAAAAAATTTTAATTTAAATTAAAAAAAAATTTAAAGAAAGTGTAGAGGAGCCTCCAAGAGGCCAAAGCTCCTGCAGGCACAACCTAGAGAACAGCGCGTGGTGTGCTTCTGTGCTTCTCTCGCTGGCTTGACAGCACTACGGAGAAGGCCGGGCAGACGCCAGAGTCTGGCCCCAACATCCCATCAGCTAATACCCCTCACTTGTAAGGCCACCTGTTCATCAGTTCCCCTCCTATCAGTTCCCCTAAGAGGGAGAAGCTCTGGTCATGGTGATATGTATTAGTTATACTTCTCCCTGCACTAAAAAATGGGTTAAATATTCTTGCTTTTTTTTAGGTCCAGAAGATCTGCAACTCAATTTAAAAAAAAACAACACATAAGGTCCCTCTTTGCAGATTTGTATTGTCTGGGATTAGCTGCCTCAGTGGATCCTATAACAAGGTGATGGAAAAGTTTTGCAGCCTAGCACCTTCTTTATTTACATTCTCTTTAGGCAAATGTATCCAGTCTCCAAGCTTTAAATACAATCTATATAAACAAGGCTTTTTTTTTAAGATTTATTTAATCATGCATACAAGAGCAGGGGTACAGGCCAGAGTGGGGGGGGGGAGGTGAAAGGATTCACTAGAGACAGAGTGGGGAGCAGAACAGACAGACTGACTGAAACACACTGCTGAGGGGAGCAGCGGGCGAGGCAAAAGAGGTCTGTTGTGCCATGTGGATCCCCTAACTGGCCAGGGATTGAACTTGCGCTGCTGTGCTGCTGATGCTTCACATTGCAGTGATCAACCCGCTGCACCACCAGGAAGACCCCTATATAAACAAGACTTTTAAATTTCTGTATCTAGCCCTGACTCCTCCCTGAGACCTGTGGAGCAGATTACCTGCTTGCTGCCTATACTTGCAGAGATCTCTGCCTCCCTTGTATTGCACTCAGTATTTTCCCTCACAAACCTGCTTCATCCACCATTTCTCCTTCCTCAGATGAGGGCGAGGCCATTCTTGCAGTTGCTCAAGCCAAAAACCTAAGAGCCATCCTGTGACTCTTTTCCTCCCTGGTCATAACAAATCCATTAGGTTCCATCAGTTCTATCTGCTTAATAAACACGGCATTTGTCCATCTCCACACTACGCTGTCTCCTCCACTCCATCTCCACCTGAGAATAAGCCCTAACTTTCCCACCTGGCTCATTCCAGCAGCTTCCTGACTAGTTCAGCTCCTGTTCACTGCTGCCCCCGCTCCCATGATCCAGTCCCAAACCTGCAGCCAGAGCAATATTTTTAAACTAATCACATCACTCTTCTGCTTAAAACTCTAGTGATTTCCTGGGGGATGAACTCTTCCCCATCAGATAAAACTGGGACTCTTCACCATCAGAGGGAAGAGCTGACCAGCCCAGGCTCCTACCCATTTCTCCACTCTTCACCGTGCTCTAGCCTTCTTGCTGATGGCTTGCACAGGCCTCTTTTAACTTCAGATCAGAGTCTGCATTTGCTGCCCAGGAGCTGGGCCAAGCTTCCGCTAGAACTCCCCACGCTGGCTGCTCCCCCAGTCTCTCGGATGCCCTCATGATTGCCAACATTGCCTCCCCCGATTCTTTACTCTTATCACAATGTGCATTTTCATTTCTTCATAGCAACTGTAACTGAAATTTTGTTTATTCTGTCTCTCCCTCAAGTGTCGAGAGCAGGGAACTTCTTGTGCTCGGTACCCCTGGGACTTGAACAGCACCTGGCACAGGAAGGGGCTCCAGAAACACTGGCTGTCATTTGGGGTCAGTAGAGGCACCCACTTAAGACGCCTTCACACCACCACACAAACCTGGAGACTTTGCTTCAACTACACGTCCAGCTCTCCGGCCGCTTAATCATTTTTATTCATTATATCTACACACTAAAATAATTTCCCCCTCAGCCTGCTCTGCTCACTTCCAGCCTCACAAGGCCCACCCTACAGAGCCCAGAACATCAGCTTTCCCCAGGCTCCCCAGGCTGTGGCCACAGATGCTACCAACTGCCTCCATCCCTTCTCCCCCATGGTGTTTTCTCTTCTTTGAAAATACTGCATAAGAAAGTCTGGAAATCAGAGAAGCAGGAAGGCAGAGGGGTAATCACTCAAAATCTTCATACTTTTAGCACACCGGGACATTTTCTTCAATGCATTTTCTTTCTCAAGATGACCTGTAAATAGTTAATCTTTTCCTTCTCAGTATCATTAGCACTTGCTGTCATTGGAAATCTTTCTATAAATTGAATAGCTAAGTAGTATTTCACTGAACTAGTTCTGACATTCTGTTTTCAATTCTAATGTAGCCATAGCCATTTATCTCCAAAATAAATATTTGTTTATATTTAGAATTTTTGTTCCAGGATAGGACCCCCATCTTGTATGTCTCTGATAAAACCAAGTAGAGTCAGCTGAAGCCCTAGACATTGACAAACCACCTAAACTCTCCTGGGTAAGTCATAATAAAAATACCAATTATATGGCACCCCACTCTTTCCTTAATAGTAACGTAAGTGTAAAAACATGCATGACTGTGAACACCTGACTCTCCAGCTAAACCACGAGCTCCATGAACAAGGAGACTTTGTCCATCTTATTCGCAGTGTCTAGCATGCAGTAGGTGCTCAATTACGGATAATCACTATCCCAGTGAGATTTCGAGAGAGAAAAGAAGGAACCACTGAACACCCATCTTCAACATCATCCCACCTCCCACCACCCCGACTTCATGCTCAGGAGAACACATATCGAACTCAGTTCCATTTATTCTTCATACAAATACTTTACAGTTTTATTTTTAAATCATTTACACATATTCATACAAAGAAAAATAAGTTTCAGGATGGAACCTTGGGACCATGGTGGTTAAAAAAGCATCTCTCTGATCACCAGGACTGAAGACAAGGCAGGAGGTTCAGCAGTCATTTCTGGGGGTCAGTGCATCTACCCACACAGGGGACAGTTGAGAAGGATCCGAGGTGCTCCTTCATCTTCCCTCAGTCTTCACCTCGTGCGGGTTTTATGAGGGAAGAGGATTTTTCAATGCTTTCCCCTAGAAACATTTCAAGAAGTACTGCAAAGGCTTATGGTAACACTAAGCACCCCCAATACCGACCCCCCCAGAAATCTGTAATTCCTGGACCACTTTTCCAGAGTTAGCTCAAGTCCTACTCGCAGGTCTTTTTAAGAGGAGGGATGGCTCCACTCCCCACGCCCTCATTCCACAAGCACCGTCCTCCCACCAAAGTCCCCAATCTGAGCCCATCTGGTCCCTTGCAGGCTCGTCCCACAGAGCAGCCTTCCTCCTGCCCACACCCAAACACTCTGGAGAACTGACCCAGCAGCTCCTGAGGCTCCTAAGACGCCGGCAGCACTAGCGCACGCGGCACCTACTCAGGGACTCTGAGCATCCGCTGGGAGATTCAGAATGACCCAACTATGAGCCCCCCTTCAAAACTCAGCTCTGCTGAGCCAAATCAACGCTTCAATCAGCCAGGCAAACACCTAACACATCCGATCCCAGACACGGTCACCAGACGTGCATGGTAGAGGAACCGCCAATGCACCGCCGCCCAAGGAAGCTGTGCAATTATCAACTCCCAGACAGGTGGGGAGGGGGCAGACATTACAAGTGTGGTAGACCCTCTCAGAAATGGCAGCTGATGACAACAGTCACCCTGTTTCTTTGGGCCCTACGCAAAAAGCAGCACCAAGAAAGGGCATGATGAGCAGAGAGATCTGTAACTGGATGTACAGCCCTTGAATTACCAAGGGACTCAAGACACCACAGCTCGTTTTCCCACAATTATGCAGGAACTAGAAGAGACCACCCACCCCTACATGGAGGCCGCTCCTGAGAGGCCGTACCGCTTGTGGTCATCAGCCCACCCCCTTGGTAGGCCCATTTGGGGAGAGGGAGTCACATCCAGAGCGGGGACCCCTCCAGGCGGACACTCACAGGGCAGCCCATCCCACTGTCACTGGGGCAGGCCAAACATAGACAGAAGGGTGGACAGATCTCGGGAATCAGCCGCCCCATAGGCATCGCTCTGGCCTAACATAGACAATGCCAAACGTAGAGTGCTCCAGATGTTCTCTGACATGGCGCCCCCTTCACCCCGAGGGCCCCGGCTTTTCCTCTGCATGTTCAGGGCTTCCAAAAAGTGTTCCACAGCCTCCCTGTAGGAAAGAGAAATAAAAGCTGATGAGCCAAACACCAATGGAAGGAGGTAGGTCAGCTGGCTTGAGAAAGAAAGTGTAGGCTGGTTGGACAAGTAACAGAACCAGAGAATGAGGAGACAGGCGAAGCAGGGAGGGCTCACTGACTCATTATTCAGTAGCCCCTCTCACCGGTGAGCCCCCAGGTTGATGCAGCTGATGCCCAGGTTATAGCGGGACCGGATGTAGCCAGGCTGCAGCTCGAGGGCCCGACGGTATGCAGCTACTGCTTCTTCACTCTGGTTTCCGTTGGCCAAGGTGGCCCCTAGCTTATTCCATAGCAAATAATCCTGGGATAGGGATGGAGAAGGATCAGGCTCATAAGCCAGGCTCACGTCACATTCTGCCCATTTCTGCCCCGGGTTCACCACTGTTTGGCTGATAGGTTTCCACCCAATTCCTTTCTCACAGCTCACAGCCTGGCCACAACAGCACAGCTCTCGCCCCTGCACACTCCCCTGTGTCCAGATGGCCCTGCGCGCCCACCCTCCCCTCCCAGTTCTCCCACAGCCACCAGCACATGGATCCCTGGAATGAAATGTCCCCTGACTGCAAAGTCCCAACCCTCGAGTCTGAGAAGCATCGTGTCCCATTCCCACTCCTCCCGAGGCTCACGTTGGGGCGCACGCTGAGGGCAGCCGTGAAGCAGTCCACCGCCTTGTCATACTCCCCACTCAGGTTGAAAAGGACTCCCAGACCACACTGCACATCTGGGTCAATGGAGGTAGGGTCCAGGCGCACAGCTGCCAGGAAGAGTTCTTTCACTTCAAGGAACAGGGAGCTGGACAAGCAAAACAAGAAAGGGGAGGTGCGCAGATATCTATTACTACCCTTCCAAGTAATTACTTATTCAGTCATAGCCCCAAGACTCAATCTACCAACCAACGCTCCTACTCCCAAACTGATTCAGAAGCCTGTTTTTTCCACTCCATCCATACTGCACTGGAGAACGCAGACCTCCTTCAAGTTCATTCTGGGTCTCCCACCCCACTCTTAGATCCTCCATCCACCCAAACTTCCAAAATCAAGGTCCTCCTACCGGGCCTCAGGTTGCCACTGTCGTCCAGGAAGTCCTCATACTTACTCCGACAACAGAGACCCCAGCATGCGCTTGCTGGGGCCCAGCCCTGCCCCACCGGCCCCTTCTTCTCCAGGCACCACTAGATGGGCATAGGCGGGTGTGTAGCGCAGCCAGTCTCGCAGGGTCTCGCAGGCCTGTCGCTGCAGGGACTCGTTGGTGAAGCTGACGGCGAGCGCCATCAGTGCCGTCAGGTTATCTGGCTTCAGCTCCAGGCACCTGTTGGACAGAGACGGACAGAGCTGGCACCTGCAGTGGCAGCAGCACCCACTGGTGCCCTGGGAGCTGAGCCAAGCTTCGGCATGCAGTCACCTGGCCTCACCCGCCAACACCCTCTGTATCTGAGTGGTTTACAAGAATCCTCTATTTGTGAGGGGTCAATAAAGTTACAGATCTGGCGAGGGGAAGTTTTAACAGCCAAGGCACCAGCCAGGGTCCCACAAACAAAATCAAAAGCTGACGAAGGAGTGGAACCAGCTCCAATTCACTCCAAACCTTAAGGTCTCATCATGAGAAAAGAGTCTCGTGAGCAGCCAGAAAGCAGACAAGGGTGTGAGTCTGGGCTCCTATCACCTGACGACTCTGTAGCACGAGGCACCACCTCGCCCTACAGTGTACTCACTTCCGCAGGGCACTGATGGCTAAGAGCTCTTGTTCATTCTCCGCCTGGGTGGTACCCAGATACTGCCAAGCCTAGAGAGAAGGTGACAAGTCCATCACCCCTTACTCACCTCTCCTTCCTCCCTCCCTGCCTCTGATTCCATCCCTACCCCCATGCCACTCTCACCCCTGCATCCCCACCCCAGGCCATGACCCTGGCCCTACTGCATCTGCTCTCTTCTTTGGGGTCTCCCTCAAAACTGGAGGAAGCGGCTCTGCTCTGCAGGCAGAGTGCTGAGCCCCTCACTTCCATGTGCCTGGGGTCCTGCTGCACCGCCGCCTCGAACAGCAGCGCGGCATTCGGCAGGTCGCCCTCCTGGAGTCGCCGCAGCCCCTCGTCAAAAGGCTGGGGGTGGTCACGCAGGGGGTTCTCCTCCTCAAACTGGTACCCCTACAAGGAGAGAAGCCGGTGAGAGCCCATCTAAGAGAGCACCAGCACAGTTAGAGCAGCAGGAATGGGTGATGACGACCAAGACAGAGGAAGAAGGGCGTGGACACCTCCAAAAAGGTTCACATTGAAAAGGCGATCACCCATGAGCAGGTTTGGCACCACGTGGAGTCAAGTTCACTGCTGTCTCCTTCCACAGTAACTGCAAAGCCAGGCAAGCCTCCAAACTGAGCCATGTTGGGGACAAGCTTGATTTATAAGAAGTGTTTATAAGCCTGTGTTTCCATTCCCTTGACTTCTCGCCATCGGACAAGAGACATTTCTTAACTGGACCTTCTTACAGTCATGAAAGAAGTGTCCCTTGGCTATTCAAAGGACATTTCTCACTGCCCCGCAATAGTGCGATGACGTCCAAAGGAAATGGAGTTTGGAGCCAGAGGCCCCGCAACTGCAGCTCTTGTCCGGCTCCTGGAGTCATAGATACACGTCCTAGATACAGGAGCTCAAGTAGCTGAAGGATTTAATTTATTCCTCAATTTCATTCTTAATATTAATCTGTATCTGACAGTAAATAAAACTTACATCCCAAAATGCTTCAGAAACTGCTCTCCTCTAGCTGAGGATGTGTCATTTGAGGGAAGAGCATGATATTATGCACAAAGCTTTCATGAACAACCAGTATTTTGTGTAAGGCAGCAAGGTCATGTGGTACAATGGCATTCACCAGTAAGCTGTGAGTTGAGACAAGCAAATAAAATCTCTTTTTTGAGCAGTAAATGGCTTTAGTCCCAAAACAATAAGCCAGAATGAAAACAGGATGCAAAATACCAGCAGGATCCCTTTAAATGGAATTAGGAACAAATTACATTTGTTAGAATGAAACTGTACATAACAAAGATATGAAGGAGGCCCTTCTTCATTATTAGGAAAGTTCTAAGAACTAGAAGCACTTAAGTCTTATCAGCAAAGTTCTAAACCATCATAAGCTACCAGCAAGCCATTTTGTCATAGAAACTAAGTTGTATTACAATGGAGGTTTTTAGGAAACCAGACATTGTAGGAAATGGATTTGGGCTGAAGTATAAAAAGTACATTCACATTAGAATAGATAATATTCATGGGACATTTCTGTACCTCGTGAAAACTCAGAAGGCAGAAAATTACCTCAGACCAGGGATCAGCAAGCCTTTTCTCTGAAGAGCCAAATAATAAATATTTCGTCCCATCTACTCAGATCTACCTAATGACAAAGCAGCTGTGGCTCTCAACAAATAAGCACAGCTGTATTCCAAAAAAACTTTATTTATGGACATTGAAATTTGAATCTTACATAATTTTCAAGTCACAAAATATTACTTTTTACTTTTTTAACCATTTAAAATGTTAAAACCGTTCTCAGCTCACAGACCATATGAAAACATGTGGCAGGCCACACTGCCCAGCCCCAGCCTAGACAGCCAGAGTTCAACACAATAAACTCTTCTGCATTCAACCTCAACTATGTCCATCAGCAACCCACATGTTAAGCCATCCTGTAGGAAACATCACTGTCGTTGACAACACAATTTCCTAATGAAAGTAATTCCTGACTCTCCGAGTTACTGAGAACATCATATAAGAATATTCACCAAAGCCTGACAAAAAGCCTATATTCCTTAAGGGACAAGATACTGAGGAGACAATGCAACAGGTGAGAGCCATGACCTGACAGCCACAGGTGGCCTAAGCATCCTCTCATCCATGCTCCCTACACTCCTTGGGGTTCCATTAATTGCTAACAGAAAGACAGTTTTCAAAATTAAAAGATCTGCGTAAGTGAAAAATAAACAGCACTCCAGAGGAACTCCCCACACCAACAAATGCTTGGGGTCACTCCCCAGTTAACCATCAAGTCAATTCCATTGTCTGGTCTATTCCAAAATCTCAGCGGTTCACATTACAGTTATAGGGTCATTTCTGTAAGTCTGTCACATCACAGAAACCTCTCCTTTTTCTAACAACATATAATAGTTGCTTCAGGTATAGGTGTTATCTTGAAAATTTAAGAACAATCAATAAAAAATGTTGTATTAAGAGACCCATGCATTTACCTGACAGAATCAGAGCTGCATTTGAAAAAAAAAATTACTACTGAGAACTAATTCAATATTAATAAGCACAAAGCCAGATAAAGTTTCAATTATTCATTACTAGAGAGTAACAAAGTACAGCATATTCTTGTGAATATTAATGCAAATAGTTCTAAATACTATGTTCATAATATCCCAATATATCAATGATTTCAAAAAGGGCTCAGGAATCTAAAATCATGATTTTAAGTTTTGAATCAGAATTTTTATTTCTCATAGCCATGTCATTAATATGGAAACAAAAGAAGCTAGGAGGAAATGCAGCTCATATGAAACTAGTGCTGTGTCTATACTTATCAAAAACATGGAAATTCTTACCTAAAATTTGTAACTTGCCATATGTAAGTTGACAGGGCCTGTCCTACTTGTCAAATTGTTAACTCAAATTAATTATTAATAATTATTAATACGAATTATCCCCAGGGGCTTTCTTCAATTCCCCTTCATTAAAATTCCATAGAAAAAACTTAAGAGACCAAAACACAGGGCACTGTCCCAAGAAGTAAGCTCAATAAGCTCTCTTCTCTATTATAGCACAGGATAGCTCTCAGGAAACGGGCCAAAATAATGAACAAAAGCATGCGTTCCTAGTACTTGGCTCTCAAATCCTAGTCTTTTTAAAGCTATCTTGAACTTCATTCTTCCCTATCTTTGCACAGTTCCCTTGTATCAAGATATATCTGCAGCATTCTGATTTCCTCTCAAGCCCTGCTGGACTTAGTCTCAGAATTCTTTCCAACTTGATCTGAGCTGAGAAAAAGACACCGCAACACACCTCCCCAGTTCCTGTTTTGTCTTTTTCAAAACTAAACAATTCTCTAATTCTCTCCTTTCCCCCTTATGCTCCAACTCAGGAGACTTTCATTAACCACATTGCCCTAAAACCTATAGATTTTTTTCACCACGATACCCGTAAAGCAAGACGCACTTCTCAATCAATAGAAATATGCAATATGCCAAATTCTATCATCTCACCAATGACTGTGGGGAAACTTCCCTAACATTTAAGTTATTTAATATAATCCTCTGAAAACACTTAGTTGGGGTAAAGGGTTAGTACCTCCAGGCAGAGATTAGAATTTAAAATAAACTGACGAGGTAAAAGGTAAGTAGATATTAAAAGGTAGAGGCAGAGAGACAGACTACTACCTACCACTCTCTACCAAAGGAGTTCCTCTCCCAAAACATTCTCAATCAAGCTCCAAAGCAGAGCTCCTGAAGTACCATAAGCAAAATCAATCAATCCTAAGTGTTACATCACTGCACTACCGTTATTTGTTCAGGGTGGTATGTTACCAACTTTCCCATCCCCAGATAAAGCACACACTTGCAGACAAGATACACTAAGACAGAGGAGAGCAGGGGCAAGGGGATGACTCGGACTTTCTGTCACAGAAAGAAGCTCAAGAAGAAAATTACTTAAAAATAGGTACCCTTCAAATTCAGGATTAAAGGACAGATAAGGAAAACCTAAAAACCCAGCTCCTACCTTGTCGTAGGAAGCAGACGCGATTTCATCATAGTCAGAAAGCCAGGGGTGAGCCTCGGCATCCCGTTTGGCCATCTCCTCCAACTCTGCCTGCAACTTGTCCCAGAAATCGACATCAGACTGTAAGGAAGGGAAGGCAGGTAGAAGGAGATCCATCATGACCACCACCCCACCCGCCCTCAGCAGCACCAGGATGGGTTCCCGAAGGAATTCTTAAATTTCGAAGTGTTTAAGAATTATCAGAAGAGTCATTAAAATGCAGATTCCAAGATCCTACCCCCACTCCCACCCAGGGTTCACTCAACAGTCTGAGGTGATGCCCCAGAATCTGCATTTCTGACAGGCGCCCAGCCCTCCCAAGCAGCTTTGACACAGGTGACCCAGAAGCACTGTCTGAATGCTCATCTCTCCGACGCTGACACGCCCATTCTCTCCACAGTGCTTTCTCTTGGGTGGTCCTCCTGCACCGGCTGCTCTCACCTCTATAGCCGACTTGGCCCGTTCAAACTCCATATCAAGAGCAGATGTGTTCACTGGTCTTGTGAACTGGTCAACCCAGGCTTCTGAGGTACCCTGTGACAAAGAAGGCCGGTCACACCATCACCACCCACTTCCTACCCTCTAAATATTGACTAAATACTCACGAGAAACCATCAACCTGGACACTTCTGAGAAGCGCATTCTCAGAATCTTTCCCACCCAATCAGAACCTAGATGCTACCAAGACAAGCTGTCAATAAAATCCCTTCCCGATCTGGGACCACTGATCACTGAACCCAAGACCTGGGGCACCAGCAACTCTGAAGAGGGACTAGAAGGTGACAATGTCCTACCTGCTGCTGTATAAACTCTGCTGCCCACTGTTCTGCCTGAGCTCGGCCAGACCCTGCACCGGAATCCAGGGACACCTGCCCCTCGCCAATCTGCCGCACGAATTTCAGGAACTGGGGCACAGAGACACACATAGACTGCTTGGGAGAGGACTTCCAGGGGTGCACTCTCAACCAAGCCTGAGGAGAGCCTGCACCTGCCCCTTCCCCTGACCATCTCTAGCTGCAGACAAGATACACTAAGACCCTGGAAAAAGTAGAGAGCAAAATGAAAGAGATTTCTAGCTCTGAAAGATTTCAGAAGGCACAGAGAGGAGAAAGGGTTAACAGACAAGAAAATGAGGGAAAGATGTTGGCAGGAAGAGGCAGGTCCTAGGTCCCTGTTCTCCAGACAGGAAGGAGCAGACCAGGGAACTCATCTCCTTCTCTTCAAAGTAAACTGGGATAAAAGAACAAGACTCTTGATTTCCAGAACCAGCTCTTCTGGACAAGCAGCAGCGGGATGTGGCTCACCTCAGAGTTAGCCAATTTGGGGTCATCCACCTTGGCCACAAAGTCACTGGCTGTGTGCTGCAGGTCCTCCTCAGGATGATACTCATCATACCTGGAACAGGGAGGGGCCCGTGCACTTCACAGGCTAGTCTGCCATCCCCCCACCCAGGTACTCCCCTCCCCCGGCCCATGGCAATCACAGTTCTTGTGGGGGAAGTGAGGATGACACCTCCTCACTCTCTTGCTAAGGACCTACAAACTCCAGTTTACCTTAGGGAACACTGGGTAGGCGTGACAAGGCTCTAGCTACCTCCTTTTCCTTCTCTCTTTCCCAAACATCTTACAGAGAAGGAACAGATGGTAGCAGGCTCCAAATAGAAAAGGGAACAGGGTATATAAGGTAAAGTTATGAACTCTTGGTAAGATAGTTAAAATTCTTGATTTGATTATACCTGAGACATAAATTCACAAAGGTAATAATGCAAATGAAATCTCAATGCAAAAAATGAGGGGGCTGCCAGCCAGTTTGAGGATGTGTGCCGGGGGCTATGCTACTCATGTTGAGTGACAAAAGCCCAGCATGAGGGACACCCCTGAAAAATCAGGAGCTCCAAAGCTGGCCCCTGCCCGATCTCCACTGTTTCGCCTGATATCACTGTCACCATCTTGCAAAGTCATATTAAGTGCTAATTGGAAATTTCCACGGGGGGGGGGGGGGGGGGGGGGGGGGGGGGGGGCGGATTNGGGGGGGGGGGGGGGGGGGGGGGGGGGGGGGGGGGGGGGGGGAAGGGCAGATTTAAGATTGGCTGTTTTACTAAACTAAGTGGTTGCTGAGCAATTTTGATGATTAACTATTGGGTTCAGGATAGGTTGGGGTTAGTGGCTCCTTTTGGGGATGGAATGGTAAGGAATAGATACAGTTTGGGGTTAATCTTAACATTTCCTTTTTGCTTGGGGCCTGTGGTGAAAAAGGCTAGTTGATTGTGATGGAGCTGGGTTATTACATCTGCCTCAAAAGTTTAGTATACAGATGGATACATGTTGTTTTGCACCAGTCCTAAGAAAATGTAACGAATATTGTTCTGCTGTTCTCAAAAACATGTTTTTGCACAGGGCTGGGGCCTGAAGGTCCCCTGTTTTTCCTAAGAAAACGTTACAAATGATGTTTCCCTGCTTTCCTGCTTCTTGTGTAGAGTATAAAGAACTGCTGAGACTCTCAGTGGAAGATGTAAGATGTTGGCACCACAGAAAGAGTGTGTTTTCTCCTCTCCCCTTTCCCTATACATTCATCGCAAACACTGTCTCATCCTGTGGGGACCCTGGTTCCTTGCCGCAGCTGGCCTGTGGCAGATGTGGAAGCCTCAAGGAGGTGGAAGTAGGGAAATGCCCAATACTCCCTTCACGGGGATCCCTCCCACAGGAAGAAGCCAGACTCACCAGCGGTCAGCGGTCGTTGTTCCCTCAGGCTCCCCCAGCCACAGTTTCTCCTCTGACTGTTCTAGATACTCCTCAGCCCAGCGGGCAGGGGACACAGACAAAGGATCTATAAGGAGCAGAGGTGGGAAATCACACGGGGTTCAGAGAGGCACACAGGGGAGGGCAGTACACATACCAACTGGTCCTGTGAACTAAGCCAAAGCAGACGAAGTCCTGCCAGGTCCCTCAGGCCCTCGTCTAAGTTGTCAACCCACTCCCATTTCCAAGGGCCTAGAGCAGAAATTTACTGAGGACTGCTTAGTAAGGAGGCTTAGAAATGAATAAGGGCCAAACCCTTTGCTTGAAGAACTTAGGACCTCAGTTGAAAAAAAAAAAAGCAGGCAACTCCGGCCTCCTTCCTCCTGGAAGACCCTGCTTAGCACTGGTATGGAGCGCTACTGCTTCTTCTTCAAACCTCTGGCCTGTTCTCTACCTACAGAGTTCACATCACCCCAATATAAGGAGCCTCGTATTTCATCTCTATACTAAGAGAACCTGAGAGGAGGACCACTAGGCTACAGTCCCTAGCGGGCTCACGCAGGCCTCTACCCCCACAGATAACCACTACACTACACCGACATCTATCACTTCTGATTAGTTTTGAGGGCTACGCTTTTAAAAGACTAATTCTAGAAACGGCCTTAGCAGCTCCAATGACAAAGGGCCTGCAACAACATCAGAATAAACACATGAAGGCCACATGCCGAATGAGAGTGCTGAACTGTTTCTCAACCCCAAGGACTTTGCCTCCACTGGGGTCAGAAAACAAAGCAATGAGCAAATTATTCAACCGAGTCCCAGAACATGGAGAAATGCAGACAAGCATGTGCCTGCAATGTCCTCTCCTTCCAGCTCTGCTTCCCTACCCTTACAAACCAGAAACTGCAACAGTCATCCTGTCTTTGTCCCCACGATAAAGATCTGTCATTGCTTTTAACACTCAAAGGCAGACTTACCCTCTCAGTAGCAAAGTATAACAGAACTTCCTAGCCCATTTAGCTGAAACTTTGAATAAAATTTCAACACAGTAATCTCAACATCTGAGAAAGTATTATCAAAATCTGAATGAACAAAGGATCAAGAGTCTTAGAATACAGCTATTTATAAGCAGTATACTACAAATATAATAAAAGATGTGGCTGATAATATTTTTTTTGATCATGGACTCTCAACATTTCTTGCAGGCATCACTGCTCTCTCCTTTTGCCCAACTAGGGTGTTGGCTGAGGCATGGAGCCCTAATAAGGAGATGCTGAGAACTCAAATAGACTGTACACGGTCTCTAGTCCCTCGCCCCACTCTGTTGAAAAATGACCACCCCCTCCTCCCCACGCTCCCTCACTTCCTGCTCTCAACTGGAGTGTTTCTGCAAAAGCTCTATTCTGGCGGCAAGTGCTCCTTGAATTACAGAGAAATGCTCCTCTTAAGGACAAGAAGTACCAGAAAAAATACAGAGCACCTGGGACTTCAAAACAGACATGAAGTAGATTAGAAAAAAACCCCAGAGGTGAGAGAAGTCATCCTCAGATAGCTCTAATTTGCTATTTGGCCATATTAGCCACAAGATTCAGAATCATCTAGCACTAAAAACCTGCTCCAATAAAGAAGCCAAAATAAAATAACTTAAAAAATACCACTTGGCCTTCAAATATTTCTTAAGAAAATCTTAACAGAAAATCAGATTTATTTGGATACCTCTGAAATTGAAGCAACTTGGGTATGCAGGAGAAGAATATATCCTGGTTATGCAGATTAGTAGCGTGAGAACCAACAACTTAGATACCGAATACCCAATTCAGAACACAGGCCTCGCGTATCTTCTCACTGTGCGTCCACTCCATCTAGGCACATGTACTCCAGATTCAAGAGTCAAAAACTGAGAACTTGCTCCCCTTATGCATCAAAGTTTCCGTGACTGCTAAATAGCACAGTGATGAGTCCAGGGTCAGCCTACCCGAATTCAATTCCCAAGTCACTAGTTATGTTTTGTGCATCTTCAGACAGGTTACGCAAACCTCTGTTTCCCTTTCTTTATCTATGAAACAGAGATAATAACAGCTACCTTACAGGGGAGGGTATGGAGAACAATGCATATAGAAAGCACATAGTAGGGCCTCCCTGGTGGCGCAAGGAGTTAAGCGCCACACTATGGGGTTTCTGCAGCCACCTCAGTGTGAGTTCCATTTCCAGTCAAAGAAGGGACCCACATGGTGCAACAGACCTCTCCTGCCTCACCTGCTGTTCCCCTCCATCTACCTATTCTGCTCCCCACTCTGACTCTGGCAAATACTCTCATCCCACCCCACCCCACACACCCCCACACCCCTCGTACCTCTGGCCTGTACCCCAGCTCCAGAGAACCTCTGGCCTGCAGAGAGAGAGCGAGAGCAAACACATAGTAACAAAGAGCTATCACTATCTCTCTCATGTGCTCAAGGCAAACCCATGCCAAAAGCAGAAAACATCACAATGAGACTGTTGTCCCTTACTCCACAGCCTCTTCCTCTGTCGCTGGTGGGGGTGGGGGGGCGCTATTGCCAAGCACCTTCAGCTACTGCTGACAGCTGTCCTTCCTACCTGGAAACCAGGTTTCTCCCTCAGAATTACCGCGTAAGTCTCAGACCAAGGTTGTCTAAATTCAAACCTTGAGTGCTGTGCTCCATCCCTAGGGCTGAGCAAGGATTGGGCCCAGGAGATTTGGGGTTGGGGTGAGGGGTTGCAGATTCCATCAACAAACATAACAGACCAAAAAATGACACTTTATGTGGTAAGAGAAGAGAGTTCTACCTTTACTGTGGTGACAGCTACACAAATCTACCTGTGATAAATGAACATAAAACTAAATATACACATTAATGGGGATTTGTAAAACTGTGAAACCTAGAAAGCTCTCTGGATTGTACCAATGGCAATTTCCGATTCTAATATCATACATACTATCATACATAACTAAAAACAACACAAAATGTTGTTACAATATGACGGGGGTGAAAGGAGTAAAAGACACACAGAATCTGTGTTTTGCAACTTCCAGTGAAACACTAATTATTCCCAGATAACGTTACAACAAAAAAATTGAGCTTCTAGGTTCCTTTTAAACATGTTTCTAGAATTTTAACAATGGAGATACAAAATAATAAGGATTTGAATATAAGCTCCAAGGACATCCCCGGTGGCACAGTGGGTTCAGCAATGCACTGTGAATATAAGCTCCTCTCACCATGAATTCTATTTATCCATTATCACCAATAAAATCATCCATAAATGGTGAGGTTAATAAAAAATGAGTTACTAAAAAATCAATTCCTGTTAGCTTTCTCCTAGATCTCCATTCATTCATTCAGTAAATACTGAAAGTTCACTACATAAAAAGCAACATACTCCTATAGACTAACAGTTTTATGAAGGCAGACTGCAAACAGCCCAACTTTCATTCCCAGTTTTCCAGGCACAGTTCCAAAAGGATATTCAAAACAAAAGAAGAAAGAGACTCCAAAAAGGATTTAAACATAAGGTCCAACACTTTACTAAAGTTATTTTCCAGGGTAAGGAAGATTTCACTAAGCTGCAAGCAATTCAGGAAATAATAACAAAAATCTCATCAATCTGAATTCTCACAAAGCAACAATTTTTTTTTTCTGAATTATCAAAAATGACCAAGGCCTACATTATAGCAGAGCACCTCCATGATGAGAGAGAGCATCTCAGCATATGGTTTGTATGAAAACTGAGCCTTGTTCTGGTGGAGGATCTTTATCAGATTTTGCATCCAAGGTGACTCCACAAAGACCCTCTTCAGTGACGAGTAGTGGTGCTAGCATGGAGCCTCGAGGCAGGCAGAGGCGAGTCTGAACATCATCTCTGTTAATGATTTCCAAGTCTACATGCCTTATCTATGAAACAGAGAAATATCTATCTCATGTTACTCTGACCACCACAAGGGTTTAAGAACAGCACTATTAATGAAACCAAGAATACCTACTGTTCAGCCTTAAACTCCAGGTGAGAAGGAAGGCATGGTAAAAGACCAGCAGCTTTAATTAAATAAAGTGAGACTTCAGGTTTTCTCCAGTATGAGGAGGAAGCCCCGTTTTTAGAATAAAAATGATGGGATGAGAAACTAGTTCCCTTAATCATGTCATGAAAATTCAGAAACTATGTGACATGAACACACTGAGAGTCTAGAATTTTTGTAACTTCCTTCATTTTTATCTCTTCTTATGCTCGTCTTCTCAAATTGGAAAAAGACCAGCAACACTCCTCTT
The DNA here is from genome assembly GCA_019455555.1 of Galemys pyrenaicus. Taxonomy (NCBI): domain Eukaryota; kingdom Metazoa; phylum Chordata; class Mammalia; order Eulipotyphla; family Talpidae; genus Galemys; species Galemys pyrenaicus. The sequence continues at coordinate 9,337,290 of JAGFMF010011958.1, read as the reverse complement.
TGAGAACGATTAAGAACAAGAAAGTTGGTTCTCTCTCCCCACTCTACCCATATATACGTGTGTATATGTATATGTACATGTGTCTGTGTGTGCATGTGGATGTACAATCTTACATAAGCGAAGCAATTATCAAAATCTGAAATTTCAATATTGATTCACCACTATTATCAAATCCACAGTCTGTGTTAAACAGTAATCAATTGTCTTAATAATGCCTTTTGCAGCAGTTGCTACAAAGGGGCCCAAAAAAGGAAAAAGAAGAGGAGTGCTGAAGAGAATACCTTTCCTCCAAGTCCCTTACAGGACAAGCTGAGGGGGGAAAGTCAAATCCCATGGGGTGCAGTGAGCAAGAATGACCTGAACGAGGGAAAATTAGACTGGATGTTGCAAGGTTTAAGTTGCAGGCCTGGGTAGTAAATCGCATGGTTAAGCCCACAGGGCCTGGAACCATTCCGACCCATACTCAGATGCCAACTTCAACATTTACAAAACTGTTCATCTTGGAGAAGTGACTGAACCTCTAAAGTTCAGTTTCCTTATCTATAAACTGGGGATAAAAACAGTAACTGTGTGCATGTGTGATGGTCTGGGGATTAAATATATAATGTATTTAAGACTCTTAATACAAAACCTGGAACACAATAACTAAACATTAGCTATTGTTAGCATTTATTATTATCACCACCAGGATACAGTCTTTACCCCAAGGTTATACTTCAGGTCCCTGAAATCACAACTACACTTCCAAGACCCCATCTCTGTTCCATATAACATAATGCCAGAATCCCATGGGCCAGACGAACAATTTTCTCTTCCTGATCTACACTGCCTTCCATCCAATCTGTGCATTCTCTCCACCAAACTCTCTACAAAACAAAAAAGTACACCTAACTCCTCATGTTCTCTCCTCGCTCTCTCTCTCTGATATTCCAAATCTCTTCTCCAATTCCAACTCAGTCCTCTTTGCTTAATATAAACTTCAATTCCCTATTATCTCGTAAGGGAAATCAGGTTCGTGACCTATGGAAATGGAAAGTTATAAGCAGCCAAAATCACTCCATAGCCTAAGATATATCAGAGAAACAGTACAGAACTAGGATTGTCCCAAAGGAACCATTCTAAATTTTCCCATGACGAGCCGCACCTGTAACTTCAGAGATGAATTCTTGGGACCAGTCCGTCTCATTATAATCCTGAGTTACATCCACAGCATCACCAGCCGCAAGAAACTCCTGGGCCCAGTTCTCAGACAATGCCAAGTCTGCCACACCAGGGGCTTAAGAAAGAGAGAGAGAACTATGAAAGACAAGAAATACATTTCATTCTATCCCACCTGAGGTACCATGAAAACACTGTCTCCTTTGTGTCCACCTGCATTTCAGTTCCCCAAAGCCAGCACCATCCACCTGACCCTATCTATACAGAAAACTGTGATCTCCACTCCCTCGGGACCCACCTCTCTGGGGTGCCTGGCGGAAATTTGACTGTTCAATCTCCTGCATCTCTGCCAAGAGATCATCCATCTTGAAGGTCTGAGGGGCACGGGACACAAGTGGTGCATTCTGGTCATGGAGGAATTCAGCCACCAACTGTCGGAAGAGAAATGGCAAAATGAAACCAGCAAGAGACAAGACCATTAAATGGGGGATACTTATGTCAACTACAAGAAAAGGGAAACAGAAACTACAGAGTTGGAAGCACCAAAAGAGTTCATTTTAAAACAGCAATCTGAACGACTGAAGCAACTCTCATTTGGTCATGAAAAGTCCAACAATTGAAATATGAGTCAGTCATGTTTAAAATACAAACACAGGGGCTCCCTGGTGGCGCAAGGGGTTAAGTTGCAGCACTATGAAGCTATCTGCAGCCACTGCAGCACAAGTTAGATCCCTGGCCAGGGAGGGGACCCACACACACAGCAGACCTCTCCTGCCTCACCAGCTGTTCCCCTCAACAGAGTATTTCAGTCAATCTGCCTGTTCTGCTCCCCACTCTGTCTCTGGTGAATCCTCTCACCCCTGCACCTCTGGCCTATACCCCAGTTCTTATATGCATAAATTTTTTAAAAAATAAAATACAAGCACAATGAGCCAGAGGAAAATGCAACCGAAAAGAGATTAGTATATTTACCTCATCTTCAGAAGCAACTCCCAAAGGCTTAGAGACCTAAGACAGAAAAGGAAGACAGGCAATGTGGCTCAATGAGGAAGACCATAGATAAAACAACTCTGTTAAACAGGGATTAAAGTTTCAGCTCTACCATTTATATGACCTTGGGCAAGTCACAAAACTTCCCTGAGCCTTAGTTTCTTCATCTGTAAGATAGTCTACATAAAGATGTGCAGTACTCAGCGGAGTGTTTAGTACACACTCAGTAAGCAGTGACTTACTGCTATTATTTTTGCATCAACAACGAGCAGACAGTTATCCCAAAGTGTCCATCTGGACCCTGCACCCCAGGCTTTCCACCTCAAGGACACTTACCGCCTCCGAAGCTGGGGTTCCTGGAGGCCAGGGACCCGGCCTCAACCCCTCCTGTCGAAGGGCCTTGTCCTGGGTGAAGTGCCCCGCCAGCTTCATGAGCGGATTGGCACCCCCGCATTCGGCCTCCACCAGCTCCCGCATTGCCATGGTGACCGCCGGCTCCCTGATGGGCAAAGGTTTGGAACTGAGGTCAGGGAGTCGGGTCCTTTCTCTCCCAGCCACACCGCAGCCCACACCTGAGGGACGCAGGCACACGGCTGTCCCAAGTAGTTAGCCACCCTCCACCTCTGCTCGGTTCCCAGAGCGAACCGGTGCCCTCCTGCCGCGCCCCCCAGCGCCCTCCCCACCCCAGCAAAGGCGACCGCTTTCAGCCTGAGCCTCCCGCGGCCTCCACGACAGCGGTCTCCGGGGGCGGGACAGGCCGGCAGCCGACCCACGGAAAGGCCTGGACCTCTGGGGACGATGGCGAACAATTCCTCAAGGGCTGTACCAGGGCAAGGGTCGCGCTAGGGAGCGGGACCGCCGCCAGACCATAAGCCCAAACCCCACAACCTGCCGTCCGGCGTGCACCGTCGGGGGTCCTTCCCTCCCGCTAAGGCACCTGAGCGCTCCCGCTGGGCTGGCCCCGGCCCGTCTCCCGCGCTCCCGACCACCCCTCCAACCCCGCCCCCGGGACTCGCGAGGACACGGCAAGGGCGGGGGAAGTCTGGGATCGTGTCCCCGCGGCCCCTAGAGCCCAGTGCTCACCGCCGCGCGCCGCGCCGCACGACCAGCCGGGACACAGGGATCGGCCTGGAAGGGGAGGGGGAGGGGCAAGGGAGGGGCGGGGCGGGAGTCAGGGGCGGGACTCCGGCTTAAAGGCGCCGCGACCGCCTCGCTACGGTTGTATCCAGGCGGAAGCTGGTTTAAAGCCTTGGGCCTTAAGACTGCGACGCAGCGAGCCGGAAGGAGCTGTGATCTTATTAAAGGGGAAGAGCCGTCTTAAAGGGGAAGTCTCGGAGCGTGGACTCTGGGACTGCTCCAAAGGGTGGCAGACGCTAGTATTTGCTATATGGAAAACTCAAAGAATGACGCGAGGAGAGGCTTCCTGAGCTTTGGGGGAAAGCCAGGGGTACCAGATCTTGGGCTCAGCTAATCCTGCCTCTTCCCGGAGGGCGCCTTGTGACCCAGGGGGATTCTGTGCCCTTCCTGGGCCTCAGTTTCACCCTTAAAGTAGGAGTGACTACTCTTCCTAAACGCCCAATTATGAAAAAGACCCTAACACGGGAGTTCGGAGGTCAAATCCTCGGCCTTCGCCAGTCCTCCGACCTCATCCCCGTACCAAATTGCCCCAGCCGGACAGCGTCACAGTCTCCATGGAGACAGAGGCCTGCCCCCAATCTCTTTGCCACCTCTGCGTAATGGGAGGAGGGGGAGGGGGACGGGACACTGGATGATGACAAATTCCGGAGACTAAAATAAAGTTCAACGCATCATGAGTCCTCAAGCTAGTTATATTCAGGATGGTACACAGTGAGTCACTTCCCTCTCGTCTTCTCCTTCTCCACTGACCAAGGTCACCATGGTAGGTGGCCTTATCCCTGCTGCTCCAGACTAAGAACACACAGACATGCTGCAAGAAACCATATTTAATCACGGAATAAGCCTCCAGCGCTACCATCTGCCAGAGAATTGGCTCTAGTGTCAAGCCTCGAGGTCACTGAAAACAAAACCTGATCTCTCACCTGATTCTGAGACCAGGGGACTCTTGGTGTCTTGAAGAGGGGCAGGAGGTACTCGGTGTTGCTAGTAGATGAGCAAGATGGGGTTAGAGCCTAAACGAGCACCGTGTCATCCCATCCCAGGATGCAGGACAGCAGGCAGGTAGACAGCAGGTGGCACCCTGGCCCAGGCTCCTTTCCTGCTTGTCTTGCAGATTCAAAGGTTGAGGTCCCAGGGACCTGAGGGGCTTGACTATAAATAAACTCATCCCAGGGGAGGTAGAGCAGCCACTCTGTCATCTCAGAGGAACAAAATAGCAGACCGACTGGAAGACTGTAAATGTTCTTTTCCTTACCTTTTCACTGTCTTTCAGAGGCCCTGACCCCATATCTCCTTTCCCCCTGAAATACACAAATCCCAACCTTTGCATGTTCGCTGTTCCCAGACTGCCACTGTAATGAGAATATTTCATACCTAATAAGTTAAACCATGCCAACGGGAAAAGGATGCCTGGGAAGTGCATACTTTAAACAAGCGGGTCCCTGGAGAGAACAGTGTTTAACTGAAAGCCTAGGCTATGGTAGAATTTCCAAAAATCAAAGCTACAGGGACTTTTCCCAGAATTGCTCTAACTGTCCCACACACATAACCTTCTGTTCTGCTAGGAATTTAAAACTGATTAGCAGTAACTCCAGCTTGTGGGAGAAAAGATAATAATGATAGCTGATGTTTAGCGAGTGCTTCTTAAAATCCAGGCATTGTGTTAAACACTTTATGTGCTTTAGTGCCTTTAGTCGTCATAATGCCTCTGAAATAGGTATTACTTATCCCATTGTATGGATAAGAGTTCTCCATAATCACACAGCTAGAAAATCAATCCAGACAGAACTCCAAATACCTACCCATTATAGAGCATTTCCTCCCAGATTTAGAGAAGCCTTGCTTGTAATTTCTGGAAAGCTTCGGTCTCCTAGGTCATAGAATTCTTCACCATTTTCTGACCCACAAGCCCAAGCTGGACTCTGGGGCTAAGAAGAGACTGATACAGTTACTTGGTAGTTTAGTTAGTTGAAGTTCTTGATTTAAAATCCTAGATTTTTGGGACCTCCCTGGTGGTGCAAGAGATTAAGCTGCAACACTATGAAGCAATCTGCAGCCACTGCAGCACCAGTTCATTCCTGGCCAGGGAGGTAACCCACATGACCCTGACTTGCCTACTGCTCCCCTCAGCAATATATTTCAGTAGATCTGCCTGTTCTGCTCCCTACTCTGCCTCTGGTGAATCATCTCAACCCCCGCACCCATGGCCTGCACCCCAGCTCTTTTTTTTTTTTAAGATTTATTTATGCATACAAGAACTGAGGTACAGGCCAGAGGTGTGGGGGGTGAGAGGATCCACCAGAGACAGAGCAGAGAGCAGAACAGGTAGATGGACTGAGGGGAGCAGTGGGAGAGGCAGGAGAGGTCTGCTGCGCCATGTGGGTCAGCTCCCTGGCTGGCAGCAGGGACCAAACTTGTGCTGCAGTGATGGCGGATGCTTCATAGTATAGTGCTTAATCCCTTGAGCCACCAGGGAGGGCCCCACCCCAGCTCTTGTATGCATAAATAAATCTTTTTTTAAAATCCTAGATCTTTTTTAACCCAGATTCAACTTTACTTATTCTATTCACAAGTTATTATAAAATGCACTCACCATTTCTCTTATTCTTTCATTAATATTTGATTAACTGAAGTTTAATGAGTTCAGTTCCTCCAAGTTTTAGACATTTAAACTGTATGTGTTATATGCCAATCGTTGTTATTAGCATTTCTCAAATACTGATTTATTTAACCTTAATAATAGCTGAATGACTATTATATCTTCGTTTTACAGAAGAGAAAACTGAGGCTCAGAGAGGGTACGTGACTTACCCAAATTTATACAAATAAATAGCAAAGCTGTGATTTGAGCCTACCGCAGGCAGCATCACAAAACTTTGGCCAGCTCTGTTTTGGACCTGGACCACTTCTCTCCTCCTTGGGCCACCTGGTGGCCCCCACTTCCTGGAGGTCACCATATTGATGCTGAACTTAGTGCAGGGACACCCCATCAGCATAGCAGCTAGCAGCCAAAACTCTGTAGCTGTATCTAAAACTACAGCCCAGAACGCCTAGGCTCAAGTGATCCTCCTGCCTTAGCCTCCTGAGTAGCTGGGCTCACAAGTGTGTGCCACCACGCCTGCATAGAACTTTATCTATAAAGAACCAAAGTAAATATTTTTGTCTTTGCAGACCAAAGACAAATATTTTTGTCTTTGCAGTCTGTCACAAGTACTCAGCCCTACTCCTATATCCCGAAAGCCAACACGGGCATTACATAAACAAATGAGCATAACTATATGCCAATAAAACTTTTCATGGACATTGAAATCTGAATCTTATATCACTTTCACATGTCACAAACTGCTATTCTTCTTTTGATTTTTTTCACCCATGTGCAAATGTTAAAGCCATTCTTAACTTGCGAACTATACAAAGATAGGAAGCAGGCCGTGGTTAGCTGACCTTTGTCCTATACAGTCTAGTTCCAGAATTCATGCTCTTAAACATTATGCTTTACTTTTCCTTTTTAAAAATAAGTGTAGCCAAGAGACTTTGGTGATGGGCCACAGATAAATGGGTGACGGGAATTTCACGGAGACTATCCCTGAGAGAAAAAAGTATACACTGTACAAAAATGAAAAATAATGTAAAATATAAATAAAATTTTTTAAATTAAAAATAAATAAATAAAAGTAAGTGCCACGTTATAAGCCAATGTTTCGCAATATTTTTGTCAAGACAAAAAATAATTGAAATTAAAAATAAATTGTTTTAAATAATTTTAAACTACACGGCATTTAATATTTATACTTCAAAGCATTTGAAGGGCTTCACAGACAACCCTGTCAGGCAGAAATATTTCTAATATCTAACTCAGTTCTGTAAATCTAATAAATCAAACTTATAAACTTCTAGCCGATTTTTCTAGGCCTCCTAACATCTCAAGTCTAAAACACTACTTCCTCAATTGAAGACAGAGACATCAGAGTCTCTCAAACATCAAACATGCTACTCATAAAGCCACTTTACACACCTCTGTAAAGCAAATTTATTGGCCTGGGTAGGTCAAAATTTGGAATCACAGTACAGATAAAGGTCAGCCATTTGAGACTAAGATACAAGAGCTGGGAGCTGCCTATCCCCAAAACAATGCTGTTTGAATCACAGGGGAACACTCACATGCCCTTTGAAAGATGGGTTTTATCTGCCATGTCATAGATTAGTTAGGCCGGTTCCTTTGACTAATAGTTTTATCCAACTCACAAGTCAGAATTTTATCTAATTTTTATTGTCTCATTTAGGTGCAGCTTATTTCTTTCACAATTGAACTTGAGTAAACAAATTACTTTGTTAAGTGTTAAGTTCTATATTCCTTTTCTTCGGGGAGAGGGAAAGGAAAACTGCCCGATTTAATTTGATTATTTTGGTTTTTTAATGACATAATTAAATTGCAATGTAATGGGAAGTCCATGCTCTGGAAATTGCCAATCAAGGTACGGTCTCAACACATGTTTATTTGGAAGGATTTGTTCATATTTCCACCCATTTCAGCCCTGGTAATAATGACTGGCAGAGACATGACATCGGAAAAGAGCTGTGTGTGTCACAAGATGCAGCAATCTTGACTTATCTAAGTAGACCTGAATAAATCTCAGTTTGTTTTCAAAATGTTCAGAGTCATATCTAAATATGGTGGGTCCAACACCACCAACCGAAATCTGGGTACAAAATTTCTAACTCCATATTATTGGGATATGTTAACCCTATAATACTAGTTTTCTATTGCTGCTTTAACGAATGATCACAATTCACTGAAGAGAAAATCAAGACATTCTTGATAAAGTAAAACTAAAAAGTCTAGCAGAACTTCCATAAATGAATGGCCAGCTGAAGTTTCCTAAGCAGAAAGGAAACAATAAAATTAAAACCCTGGAATATCATGAATGTAGAAAAATATACAGTAATCAAAAATATGGATAAATTCACAAGGTTTGAGTCTTCTCAAATATGTTTGATGGTTGAAGCAAAATCTATAAGCATTGTTTGTTCTGTGGGATAAACATTAGTTAAAGACATGAAACCTACCTTTGACTCACAGTTGCCCCTAGTTAGTCATATCTGCCACCTATGAGTTGCTGTAATTTTGGCCTGACACCTCATTTTCAAAACCAGAGGGGAGAGGACTCACCAGATCCCTAAAAGTTCTCCAGCTCTAACTCCTATGATATTAGGCTGTGACTCACTCCTCATCCAGTGAGTTGTGCCTGGTGCCCTGCCAGCCTTATTTTAACTCAATAAGTCATCAGGTATGTTTTGAGCACAGGTCCTTCTGCTGGTTCCCAATTCCTTACCACACTGTTTCTAGGCATTTGCCCTGATACCTACATTACCTTTAAATCCTACCCACCTCCCTCCACCAGCACACACAACATTTCACAGATACATTTAAGAGCACCCTCAACAGGCTCTTCCCCTTCGAGACCTCTAATCCTTAGATGGATTCTCAAAAGTATCACTTCAAAAAAATGAGATGAAAAGGCTGAAAGAAAATATTTGCAAATACATACCTGGTAAAAGACTGGTAATAGACCCTGTAGTCTTAAGCCTCAATGTTAAGAAAACAAACAACCCAATTTTAAAGTGGGCAAAAGATCTAAACCAACTCCTCACCAAAGAATATGTGCAGATGGCAATTAAGCATATGAAAAGATGCTCAATGGCAGGTCATTAGGGAAATGCAAATTAAAACAATGAGACTATGCATCTATTAGAAAGGCAAATATCCAAAATTCTGAGCATCAATGCTGATAAGGATGTGGAGCAAGGGGCGCTCTCATTCACTGCCTGTGGGAATGCAAAACGGTGCAGCTGTTTTGGAAGACAGTTTGGAAGTGCCTCTCAAAACTAGACATACTCTTACCACACAATTCTGCAATCATGCTCCTCAGACTTAACAAATAAGACGGGTTTTGGTGCAAGACAGATTGACATATTTATTCAACGGAGCTGAAAGCTTGTCCACACGAAACCCTGCCTATGAATGTTTGTAGCACCTTTATTCATAACTGTCAAAACTTGGGAGCAATCATGATGTCCTCAGTCCCAGGTGAATGGATCAACTACGATTCATTCATACAATGAAATGTTTTTCAGTGATAAAAGAAATAGGCTTAAAAAATAGACAGAAGCTGTCAAGTCATGGAAAGAAATGGAGAAACCTTGAATGCTCATTGCTACGCATTATTGCCATGATTTCAATTATGTAAGACTTTTTAAATCATGAGACTACTTTGCATTACTTTTTTGTCTCAGACTTGTTTCCCTGGGAAACAGATTGTACCATGGGAATTTGCAAGTGTAAACTTTATTGGGGAGTGCCCTCAGCTCAGCATCTTCTAGACAGCCAAGAAAGCAGGACTGGGTAGACATTGAACTTTGAATTCAACTTCATATGAATACAAAAAAATCTCTTATCAATAAGGGACAGTGTCTACAGACTTCCCTCCTCTCCACCTCCTCAAAGAATATACCAATAAATATATCTCTTATTTCTTAATAAGGTTTTGGAATCAATTCAATAAGTAAAAAAATCAGTTTTATTTCTATGCACAAGCAAAATGCAAAATCTACAGTAAACAAAAGGCAACAGATATAGCAGAAAAAAATATATAAGGCTAGGATTAATTCTATCAGAGAAAATTAAAACTTTTTACAGGGCTCTAAATAAGTAAACAGTGTGTTCTTAGATCAGAAATTTCCCCCAAATTCATCATTTATCCTCAATGAGCATTTTTGGAAGGCAGCTATGCTCACCACTATACCACCAACACGCACTCAATGAGCATTTTTGATTTATTAAACAGATTGATTCTAAAATTCACCTGCTAGACCCAGGAGCCAATAGTGCTTCAGATAGTCATGAGGAAGAGTAAGGTGAGTGCAGGTGCTTATAAACAAGATGGGTCTTGATGCAAGACAGATTGACATATTGATAAACAAAGAATTTACTGAACAGGAATCAGCCTGTCGTTACATAGCCAAGTTGCCCGTGACCAAGCCTACATCCACTCTTACGTAGAGAAACCCTTTAGATGACACGCCTGCTATATACAGACACAAGCATGTCCAAAGGACACTGCTTGTAATGTCCCCAAACTGGAAACCAAAATATTGCGCTCCACTGCAATCATAGCAAAGGATGTAGGGAGGAGGCAGTATTCAGATAACTTGTTTCTTTCTTTTTTTTTTTTTTCTTCAAGGGTCAGTTTTTAATTTTTGATAATACCCCTTCTTTTATCATTTGGGCAATTCCAAAGCTACAGAGTATTTTCAGCATACTTGAGTCTCTTTAGGATCAGATTCTTACACATATTCTCTAACAAGGACATGACTGATAAACAATTGTTATGTATTTGCCTTTTTAGAGCCACTTATTTCTTTTTTTATTTTTTTATTTTTTTTTATTATTAGTTATATTTGACATCATTTGTAGTCCCCAGGGAGTACCCACCACCATTTCACCCGTGCACCATCACCTCAGTCCCTTATGCACCCTCTGGCCTCATCCCCGTCTTTGCCCTCCCCCCTTCCCCTCCCCCCCCCATGTTCCCTTTGGTTTATCCCGGCTTTTTGGTCTTATTAAGTTGTTGTTGTTGTTTACTTTTGGTTATAATTGCCCAATTCCTTGAGCTTATTCTTTATTGTT
>JAGFMF010011958.1:9305866-9325437 GCA_019455555.1 Galemys pyrenaicus | reverse complement strand
CCTCGAAGGCACTGTTGAGATGTATGTCTTTCAGTGTTTTACCTATGTTTTCCTCTATGTATTTTATAGTTTCGGGTCTTACATTTAGGCCTTTTATCCATTTTGAGTTGTTTTTCATACATGGTGTGAGATAGTGGTCCAATTTCATTTTTTTACATATGGTGGACCAGTTTTGCCAGCACCATTTATTGAATAAGCTCAGATAACTTGTTTCTTTCAATCACAGTTCACTCCATGAGAAGTCAGATGGAGAAGACTACACACCACCCAGAAATCCTGGGCGCAACCCGGGTACAGCCCCTGGGAAGGGGGGTGAGTGTTTTCTCTGTATGAGAAGAAGGATCAAATGGAATATTGCACCAAACATTCCAGAAGGATGGACAGGTTGTAAAGACTGCCAGCCACTGACCGTACATCATTCCTCTCCATTGTGGACACACAGCTAAACTGCATTTCCCAACCTCCTGAGCTGTTAAGGTGCCAGATACCTGGGCCTTGGAGCTATGGAAACTGAACGGAATGATGAGCCCTGCTTCTAGACCTGGCCTGTGAAGTCTCCCCACATGCCATCCTGTGACGCTTTCCAGCTTGGTTCGTTCAGTCAGTCATGTGCTTAGAAATCCTGTGTTGAAAATGACAGAGCCACCAGATAAAAGTAGCCTGGGCCTCTAATTCAAAAATTATTATCTCAAGCCCACTAATGTCCTTTGACTCTAGGACAATATGTTATACAGTCCAGCCCCACATTTCCTCAGGCCAGTAGTCCCCTATCTTAAACTCTTCAGGCCAGGTGTGTTTCAGTATTCAGAACTGTAGGGGTTTTAATAAGGTAATACACTATGTATGGTATACAGGAGTATATGTGGATTACATGCTTTTTTCTCCAGTCAGGTTTGGAACAGCACCCTAGAATCAAGCACACTTACTCCTTCTGCAAAATATATGAATACTGACTTTGAGATAAAGCCTATCAGTAATCTCACCTTTTTTTTTCCACCTGGCATGTACTTTCATTTCTTCACATATTGATCTATATACAGAGTTTTTATCTCATATTTGTTGTGTCCTGCTTTTTGCATTTGGTTTTGTTTCCATAGTCATCCTTGCTCGAAACCACTTATCTAACTTCATTTATTGAAGATTTAGGTGATGTCAGGTCTCTTGCTAACATAGAAACCACTGCAGTGTAAAACATTATGTGTAGTCTTCCTACATACTTCTTCTTTTGTTTGAATTAGCTCCTGGACTGCTGGAGCAAAAGGTAGAGACTTTTTCTTAATATACTCTTATATATTTAATATACTCTTGAGATCTTTGCAAATTCTTCTCCTAAACATTTATACTGAGTAACCTCACAGAAGTTTTTGCTACGAAATAAATTTTGTCACCAGACTTGCTGGAAGCACTTTGTGGAATTCAGAATTTCAGGTAAGAGATTGTGTAACTCTTAGTAGAGAACTTAGAAGTAACTGGAGAAAGGGTTATGGAGGCAATATTGATTTCAGTGTCATACTACGCCAGTGACTATGAACTGTTCTTGAGGGAATCCTCCAGTCAGGAGGTGGGTGTGGCTGGATGCTCATGTTCCATTGGCTAAGGCTGAGTCACTTGGCTACATGAATGGCAGAGGGGGGTTGGGAAATGTAGATGAACTGGACCAAGGAGGTCTAGTGAACAGTTGGCAGTCTCTTCCCTAGTCCACTCTTCAGGTCAGCAATGCCAGTGTCTTTGAAGACTCCAATGAAAGGGTCTTTCAACCAAGAGCTGTTTCAGTCTTCCAATCTGCAAGTGTAGACTGTACTGAAGCTTTGAGGGACCACCTCTAGTAGTGCCCACACACCCTCCCAGTGCCTCTAGTCGTCTCTGGATCATCTATTCTCTGTCTCAGATTTCTTTAGATCCCATTCACTCTGCTCCAACAATAGCTATAACTTCCACAAATCCCCCATCTTTGTGAATATAATGTCTAATATGCGTGGAAAAGACAGCCTCTATTTTCAGTTACCTGGATATTAATACATAATTTATTAAAATTCTAAGTATAATTTTTTGTTTTGTTTAAGCCTTTAAATTCAACTTACAAATCCTGAAATTCTATTTATAAATATACTAAACGTTTTTTAATTCCACTTATTCTTTGATTGTTGTTTAGCTTAACTTGGACAGATTTAAATTTCCTTTAATAATTAGTCCCATCTACAGACTTAATAAAATTTCCATTTTAGACTATGTTCATATGCTTAATATAGTCTATTTTTTTAACTCATGCAATTCAATTGCCTGATGTGGTAGACATAAAATCCTTACCTGTAAAATCCTTTTTATAACAGAAACATTGTAAATCTAATTACTTGACTTATCATGTTCAGATGTTCTGTTTGCCTTAAATGTTCTAAAACTCTTTGTAAGCACAAGCAGTTATCTTACACCTCTCATCTGAAATTCATAAGTCAACAAATATGTTGACTTGAAAATGCAAAGTTTAGGGCTTCCCTCGTGAGTTAAGCAACGCACTACAAAGCAAACTACAAAGCAAACTGCAGCCACTGCAGCACGAGTTCAATCCTTGCCTCCTGCCAGGGAGGGGACCCACATGGCACAGCAGACCTCTCCTGCCTTGCCCACTGCTGCCCTCCGCAGTGTGTTTCAGTCAGTCTGCCTGTTCTGCTTCCCACTCTGTCTGGTAAATCCTCTCACCTCCCACGACTCTGGCCTGTACCCCAGCTCTTATGTGCATAAATAAATAAATATTTAATTAAAAAAAAAGAAAATGCAAAGTTTAATTTAACTTAAAGACTTTTTTAATGTATCTTAAACTTAACATCAAAGTGTTATAATTTACTTCACTAGCTCTATATTCAATTGTAAACATCTCAGGAAACAGATTATTAGGTCTAAAAAAAAAAACAAAATAGTGCCTTAGAATAGCTGTTAGATTACTGCCTCCTGGTGGCACAAAGGGTTAAGTCTCAGCACTATGAAGCTGTCCACAGCCACTGCAGCCAGTTCAATGCCGAGCCAGGGAGGGGACCCACATGGCACAGCAGACCTCTCCTGTCTTCCTGCTGCTCCCCTCAGCAGTGGATTTCAGTAGATCCACCTGTCCTGCTCCTCACTCTGTCTCTGGTAAATTCTCTCACCACCACTTGCACACACACATTTCTGGCCTACACCCCAGCTCTTATATGCATAAATAAATAAACCTTAAAAAAAAAGAAGAAGAAGAAGAAGAAGAACAGCTGTCAGGTTAGAGGCAGCATGGGGATGCTGGGGCTAGGGTCCTGGCTGCCAAGGTAGTTCTTGCCAGTGAAGCCACCAAGCGTTCTGGTGGAGTTGTCCCTGCTGCTCACATCAGCAGGTCACGGTTCCTTTCCGGCCATGGGTAGGTGGACCACTACTGCATGGCCACCTACATCTCAGCAGATTTCTCTGACTCGTTAAGTCTTACATTCCTTTTGTGTTCTTGCCTCATCTGACCCCCTAGCTCCGCCAATGGCCTCTCTTCTAACCCCCCAGACCTGTAGTCTCCTTTCCCCTTCCACAGCTGCCTGGCCTCAGCCCAGTGACCTCATGCTCCCCGAATGTGTCTAACTTGTCTTCAAAGACCAGAAGCCTCTCTTCCATGAAATCTATCTCCCCTCCAGTTTAACCAGTCATCTGTTTCCTTTCCACTTCTACCATCCTGGTCCCAGAATTAAGAACAAATTCTAGTTGTCTTCTCCCCCTCCTCTTTGTCCTCCTCCACCACCACCATTTTTTAAGTTGTTCTTCCCCAACTCCTTGAGCAAACATGATTCTTAGAATCAAAGGGCTCCAGACCATCAACGTTTTTAATTGTCTTCTTGAACCTTTGGGTTTACAGAAAGTTCAATCATGTTTCTATCTTAACAAGAAAATAATATATCTCTGATTTAAAGGTCCCTCACTCCTTTTCATCTCTTCATTGGAAAATAATATACCACCCTTGGCTGCTAAAGCCACTACTGGGTCTTGAAAAATTCCAATGCATGGCTAAGGGATTGTACAATTAACCAAAGGATGGTAAAGTTTACAATTCCAAAGCCACCCAGAGATGACAAGTAGGTAATTACTGCAAGTTTGTGGACAGGGCTAATAATCTGGAGTACTGGCCCCTCCACACTTCATTCCTTTGTCCCGTGATGGGATTCACAGGGACAGCAAGAGACTGACTACAAGTCGCCCTCCTTAAGCCCACACAGAGTCACGCATATACATGCGCGCGTGCGCACACACTCACACACAGGTTCATGCATGTTGGGAGTTGGCATGCAGCTCCTTTCAAGGTTTGAGGTGCAGTCTGAAAATCTGGCTGAAAAACACAACAAAACAGTTATTCTAGTCATCTGACCTGGAGGTCTTATCTAGAAAAACCTGGGGTTTTTTCTTGAAATCATTTTTTTTTCACTACTGTTTATTATTATTTTTTTCTTACAATGTTTGCTTTCTTTTCTAGGTGTCTTCCTGTAGGGTTAGAGAAATCAGGTCTTCCCACCCTCCCACCACTGATGATGGACACCTGCGGTGCTGCGAGCATTCCAGGGTGGGCATGCGCAAGTGGGCGCACCTGAGTTGGACACGGGCTTAAATAGGTGGCGTCATGAGGATGCCAGGACCAACCGACAGTACCGACCAACAGCGAGAGCACCAATGAGCAGCAGTGAGAGCAGCAGGAGAGTAGAAGAGCAGCAAAGCAGCCGAGAGGGTGAGATGCACCGGGGGTTGGGAGGCCTGCCAGCCTCCCAGCACCCCTGGCACCCCTGCCTGCCATGTACCTGATGCCACCTTTGATGTAGAGATCAATAAAATCATGAAAAGCCACCAAGGGCTCCAAGACTCCCTTCCCTGGCCTGTCTGCCCAGAACCATCCCGAACTTGCTCTGTACACCTTTCCTGCCACTACACTTCCCCATAGAGTGTCCACCACCCATTCACCCGTGCACCATCACCACAGTCCCTTGTGCTCTTCCCATCCCTGCCTTGATCCCAGTCCCTCCCTCTCCCCTGCAGAATGTCTCTGATTTGTAGTTGTTTGCTTATTTTGGTTTTGTTTTGTTGCGGTTTGTTATTTTTGTTCCTTGATCCCCTATATTCCTCCTATAAATGAGATCACCTGGGATTTTTCTTTTAGAAAAACCTTTATAACTGAGAGTCCGCCATGCCAAGGTGAGACCAAAAGAAATCTATGTGATGAACTAATCTCTATTTTTGCCTTCACTGCGGCACCAGATCACTTTCATCCGTCGGGCTTATGGTCAGCACAGAAGTCTGTGAGCTCGAGCATACGAAGACCCTGGGAGCACCCCTGGTTCCACCCCCACCTGTTACAAAACATCCCTGTGCCAGTTTCAAACAACCCCAGGCTGTAAAAATAGACACTCTCCTTATAGGCATAAGCTACAATAAGCTTCTGTAAACTGTGAAGATTTGGGAGAAAAAAAAAAGGGCAGGTGTGCCTGATTCTATTGCTTGTGTTCCAAACCAGAACCTCATACCCTCTATGTGTGTGTCTATGTGTGTTTGTGTGTGTGTGTTTTAAAGATTTATTTTTTATTTATGCACACAAGAGCTGGGGTATAGGCCAGAGGCATGGGAGGTGAGAGGACTCACCAGAGACAGAGTGGGGAGCAGAACAGGCAGATGGACTGAAACACACTGCTGAGGGGAGCAGCGGGAGAGACAGGAGAGGTCTGCTGCGCCATGTGGGGCCCCTCCCTGGCTGGGGATGAAACTCGCGCTGCTGTGCAGTAGATGCTCCACAGTGCAGTGCTCAACCTGCTGCACAGGGAGGCCCCCTCTGTGTTTTGAATGGAGGGAACTTTAAGATCCTGCCACCTCCAAGTCTTCATGTTTTTAAGGACCTCATTGTCACAGGGCCTAGTGACAGGTCTTGTCCAGCTCATGAAAATTAATGGTGATGACAGCAAGCGTGTAATGAGCCCATTCCAAGTCATTCTGAAAAACTTATCTTGTTTAAGCCTCGCTTAACCCTTTGAGGAAACAGTTCCGCCTGTTAGAGGAAGAACCAAAACAGAGGAGTTAAAGACCAAGACTGAGCGCAGAGTTGCTGGGACTGGACACAGGCAGCCTGTTAGCTAAGTCCTCTTTCCACTCCTCAACCAGCAGAAGGTGCCCCCTGAGCTGCAGAATTTCCCTCAAGATGGCGGATCCAGAATAGAGCCCCACACACTGGCTTACTGATCTGTGAGGGACCTGCAAGAGCTACCAGGTGGCAGGGGCAGGCTAAGTCCTTCCCTTGGGCCCAGAACCCTTGGACTTTGCCCAGCTATCACCTGGAGCTAGTATGTTTTTCTCTTTCTCAAGCTGCAGCACCTGGAATGAAGGCAGACTACACCCCTGCGCTCGCCTCCCTGAAAATCAGATTATCAAGTGTTCCTTTTGCCTTAGTGGCTTTCCACTGTCCTCAAGATAAACTTAAAGCTCCTGGCATGAACCTCTAATACCTGGGCCCTCTCCAGCCTCATTTCTCACCCGTACCCCAAAATGTTGCTCTGGCCTGTTAACAGCCTCTCTCCCCTTCTGCCCGCCAAGAGCTGGCTACTCTGTAGCCCTTGGAAAAAGAACAAGAGAAGCTCAGCCTGCTGGTGTTGAAAGGAAAAAAGTCACATGTGCTGGAAGAGGCAGAGAGGGCCACAGAGCTGGGGTGGGAACATCAGGAATTTGGGTCATCTTTGAGATTGGCTATTTGGAACAGATATTCCTTTTTACCCTTGTGGATTAGAATCTGCCCAGGCATCGTGGGGTTCCCATTCCTTTTCTGACAGAGCGAGTTCCACCCCATCCCAGTCTCCCTCCCCCCTTTTCCACTGTTGCTAAATTTAAACCCTCATCTGTCCTTTTCCTGTAGGACGTGGGTATTTTAAGGGAGTGCCAGCGTGCGTGCTGCCACCGAAGCTGCAGTGACACAGCGCTGTGAAGGAAGTGTGCCGCTCCTCCGTCTGTCTGTCAGACGAGCCCACCACCCACCACCCACCTGCAGGATTCACCTATCTCCAGTGCTCTCTCTTCCTGCCGTCCTCTCTCCCCGGAGGCAGCCCACAGGGACTCCACTGGGACCCCCCCCCCCAGCAGGACAGGTTGGGGAGGAGAGGAGGACTCCCAGCGAGGTGGGGTCCACAGTGCTGGAGGAGCACATGACCTCAGTTCATGTCCGTAGACACCCCATGAAACACCCCAAGACCTGAGGGATTCACCCATCAACGTAGTCCTGAAGAGCCCTAAGATGTGATAATCTAGAGGACCCCTTACACGGAGATTAAAATCTAAAGGGACAAGAGCTCTTCCATAGTTGCTAGGAGACCAGGCCGGGAGCATCTCTGTCACGCTGGCCCAAACCAAGCACATGCCAGGGTGGGCTGGTGGTGGGGCAATGTGAGGTTTCGGCGTGGATGCCAACTGGTGCATCAGGACCAAGGTCAAAGGTCACTGGTGAGGACTTCCCTGGTGGCGCAGTGGGTTGAGCGCAGCACAGCAGCATGAGTTAGATCCCCGGCTGGGGAGGGGACCCACAAGGCACAGCAGACCTCTCCTGCCTCGCCCGCTGCTCCCCTCAGCAGTGTGTTTCAGTCCATCTGCCTGGTCTGCTACCCCATTCTGTCTCTGGCGAATCCTCTCACCTCCCGTGACTCTGGCCTGTACCCCAGTTCTTGTGTCCATAAATAAATAAATCTTTTTTAAAAAAAGGTCTCTGGTGAACTGGTGACTCCTGAAGGAGGCAGACCCCCTGCATTTACCCACCAACAAATGGGCTTCTGGCCTCTGGGCTGGTAACACGTACCGGCTGTTCTGGAACTGGAGGTCACGTATCTGCTTCTACAGTGTGGCGCTTCCCAAGGGACAGCTTTTCATCATGCACCGTCCCAGAAGCTGATTTTCACTGCAGGGTGGACTTAGGAGGAAAACAGCCTCCCAAGGCAGGCCAGACTGAGGTAGGCCAAAGGAGTGTGCTGCTTCGGATGAAGTTGGGATGGATACATCGGAGATCCTGCTCGAGGCCTGGCATCCCAGGGCTCGCGAGGAAGGGTCGGGACAGCTCTCCAGGAGGTCTTGAGCAACAAAATAAAAACCCATTTGGACGCCTGCCTGCTGCCCTTGCTCTGCGTGACTGGGGTTGGCATTTGCCTCGTTCCTGATTCCCATTTCCTCTGTGTGTGTGTGTGCACGCACACACGCGTGCGTGCATGTGTGAGACAGAGTGAGAGAGACTTAGAGAGTGAGAAGGCACCTGACCATCAAGGGCAGAGCGTGGGACATGAGGTGACACAGGAGTTCAAGGTCTCCTCCTCCAGGCTCTTAGTTATATCCCACCCCAACGTGGCCTGTCTTCTGTCCACATGTCCCGGGGGGAGATGTGGTAACTGAGAACTGGACCTGGGGGTCAGGTGCTGTGAGTGAAGAGGAGCGACAGGGAAGGTCACACCTATAAGACCAGCCCAGTGACCAGGGTTCCCATTCTGCAGAGCCTCCGGGACACGAAGGCAGAAGGGCGCTGTCCAGAGAGGAAGAGAGGCAGGCCGAGGCGGGGCAGATGCTAAGGTTCTCTGCTGCCCTCATCTTGATGTGTGTGCACAAGGGGTCAGAGTTCACAGCACACTCACTCTGTCTCCTATTTGCCCCTCTCCCCCAAAGTTGGGGTTTGAACTGGAGGTAAGAAAATACCCCAAGTCTCAAGTCTAGGCCATGAGTCGGGGGCTCCCAGGGCTAATACAGAAACTTGGCTTCTGCCGTTTTACATGGGAAGCGGTGGTCTCTGAGAACAGGGCAGGTGAGGACTAGAGGGATGGCAAGAAAAGAGGGGTGTGAGCACAAACTAAAGGCTCACCCACGCGTGGCTGGCTCTACATATTGAGCCATGGCCTGAGCCTCGGAGCAGCAAGGGGTTAACAGCAGAGCGGCCTCCCATGCAGGATTGCCACAGACACCGGAATGTCAGGCTGGCAGCTCCGAGGACCCTGCAACAGTTGCTGACGGCCATCTGCGTGGCCACCTCTGTCCTCTGTGCACTGACTCCCAGGCCAGAGGGCCACCAGGGCAGCTCTCATGCCCCCTTCTACCTGTAGGTCTTCTCTGGGAGTAAAGCCACACACATGACCTCAGTCACCATTTCCAGAGCCCCACCAGCTGTCAGGCCCTGTGCAAGCAGCTGAGGACATGGCAAATCTGAACACAGCGCGGGAAAAAAGTGTTGTGACAGAGGGTGAACAGGGGGTGATACTTCCAGGAAGACTTCCTGGAAGAGGCCACATCCCAGCTGGGTCTTCAGTAACAAATAGAAGATCACCAGGCGTGCAAAAGGGAAAAGACATGTGAGGCAGCGCGAACTGTATGTGCAAAGACAAGAGGCAAGAAAGAGCAGGGTGAGTTTGGGAAAAACTAATGACCAGAGTCCAGGCAGGTAGGAGTGGTGGCAGAGGAGGCAAGGAAGGATGTAGGGGAGACCAGACATACCTGAGTGAAGGGACCTCCCAAGACTGGGGGGCTCCCCCGACCCTTGCAGTGACAGGGAGGTGGGGTAGGCTATAAGGAGCAAGAGCTGTACTTCAGAGAGTCTCCACATAATAGAGTTGGCTAGAGTAGAACAAGATGCCAGAGGTAAGGAAAACAGGTAGGAGGTTCCACAGACCAGGCATGTGTTGAAGAGGCTACAAATCTAAGCGGCAGCAGCGGCAGTAGGAAGAACAGGTAGAAAAAGACAAGTTTGAGAGCCAGTAGGTAAACATCACATGGTGTTCGTCAACATTTGGCATGAAGTTAAGGAAGGAGGAGAAATCTACCCTGACCAGCTTCTGGCTCACAGGTAACTGGTTGGAAGGTGAAAGGGAAAGTTTACAGAATGGAGTAGATTCCAGGAAAAGGTTGAGTTTGAGCACAAAACGCCCCACAGAGACACCAATGGGTAGGTGTAAATATGGTGAGGAAAGAGGTCTGGCGCGAGATGTAAATATGGCAGCGTCAGCACATGGCCGGCAGTTAAGTCATGGGTGAGGTGGGGGCACCCGGCAGAGCTGAGAACAGGCCCTCGGAGCATGGGGTGGGCCAGTGAGCTCACCTCCACCCCAGTGGTGGTGACAGAACCAGTTGAACTAGAGCAACCAGAGGGGGAAAACTGCTGACGCAGAAAGGAACCAAGACCTGAGTCTCTGGCTTATCTCTGAGAAGGAAGCACTGACTACAGCTCGCTCCTCTGAAATCAGCCCTCTGGCCACTGGTCCTTACCACCTGGGTAAGAGGGTTCTGGAAGGCCGAGGAAAGACCAGCATCTGCCTGCTCTCAGGCCAGGCTGATCATGAAGCAGGTAAAGGCCACTCAGCAGCCATATTAGGAGAGCCATGGAGACATCGTGGGCCAGAGGGTTGGTTAGCAAGGAGAGCTCACTGAATTTGTCTCAGAGCAATGGCCAGCCCTCTCCTAACAGAACACCTATATGCTCCAGACAGAATGTTCTAAGACATGGGGATGGGCTGACAGTGGCCCCCATAAAGCCCAGAAGTCTACCCTGAGTCCTGGGACTTACCTGATGATGGAATCCAAAACAATCATCCTTGTAACCTCACCCAAGCCCTTCTTCCCTCACCTCAGCCCTGCCCCCCTCACCTCAGCCCTGCCCCCCTCACCCTAGTCCTGTTCAGAGACCCCCAATGGGCCCTGAGACACAAGGGCCTGCCCTCCACAAGATGCCCACACAAGACCAGGCAGGAGGCAGCTCCCAGAGCTTTTTTCTGGTTGTTTTATTTGAAAACCCTAGGGTGTGTCCCCCCCACCACCACACCCACCCCCACCCCACCCCAGGACATGACGATGCCACACACACACACAAGGCTGTGAGCTGCACACGGAACACAGGGGCTGCGCTCACGACAACATGAAAAAATATACATTATATATAACACCCCCAGGGCCCCACTCCTGCGCCCACCCCACAACCCAGCCACCTCCAGGGCCTACAGGAAGGGGCAGGGGCCACAGGGCCTCCGATAAGAGTTGGAAAGGACAGAGGACAAAAGGGAAAGAAAGTGGGTGTGTTGAGGAAGCAGGGATCCCCAGAGTGAGATGGACAGAGGGGTGGTGGCAGCTTGTCAGGGGGAGGGCGGCCCTGGGACGAAGGCCTCGGGGGCAGGGGGCCAGGGAGGGGAGAGGAGGGCTTCCTTCCGCCATCCAGGGCTCCTGCCTCGCTCTTGACAACCCCGCTCCCAACACCACACGCAGCCAGTGGGGAAGCAAGACAGAGACACGGTGAGCGCCGAGGGCAGCGGCCGTGGCAGGCAGAAAAGGAGCCAGAACCTTCCCTGCAGGCCCCGGAGGCCGGGGTGGGCTGTGTGGAGGTGGAGGGCGGGCCCCTGGGACACCAGGTGAAAGATGACTCTGAAGAGCTCGCTCCACCTCGGTCTCTCTTCTCTCAGAATGTCCTCTCTTCTGGGGATGTCTCTGTCCCACCAGGGCAGAATTCTCCCTGTCTGGGGAGGCGCGCAGGCCTTAATAGCGGTGTGGGGGGGTCTCGATGATGCGTCTCTCGTCGCTGCTGGGGGAGTCGGCAGCCTCGGAGTCGCTGCTGTCCTCGTCCTCCTGCTGGCCCCCGGCGGCCCCCGACACTCCGGCCTGCCGATTCTGGTAGGACTGGAGAGGATGCAAGAGAGGACTCAGGGGCCTGCACACCCCCAGAGTCTCTCCTTTGGGGGTCACACCTCCCGCAGTGCTCTTACCCCTCCCACCTCCCACCCCACCCCCCAGCTTTCTCCTTCCTGCTTTGGTTGCTCTGTCTAGAACGTTCTATGCAGGCCCCGTTCATGAGTCAGGAGTCTGCTACGTGGGCTCCCGCTGAATCTTGACCCTGCAGATCTCCACAGGCCCCAGGGCCACTCACCTCCATGGGGTTCACAATAATGGTGAGAGCGGAGTCATCCCAGAAGAGGTCAGGGTCCTTGGGGTCGCTGGGCGCCCCCGGGGGCCCGCCGGTCCCCGCCACGCGGCGGTGGAGGGAGTGAATGCGCACCAGGCCCAGGATGACCATGAGCACCAGGAAGCCCACACACACCACGATGATGAGAGTCGCTGCGCTGGGGACCACTGTGGGGACAGGAGGGCTTAGGAGCTGGGGCCAGGCACACCGGGGGCAGCAGGGAAGGAGCCCGCAGAAGAGACAGCCCTGGGTACAGGGAGTCCCCAAGGAAGAGGAGATAGGGCCCGATGACCCAGAAGAGGGGGTTACCTTGTGGAAACTGGAAGAGAAATAGGGCCCCACCAGGGAGAACAGGAAATGGGGAGGGTGTGGGGGTGAGCAGCCACAGCTGGCGCCAAAGGGGCAGAGGCACAGGGCAGAAGATGTGCAAAGGGAGGCAGGGCAGGAGGAGGAGGGAGCCGAGTCGCCCTGTTCTCAGCAGAGGGCAAGGACTGGCATCGGGCTGCGCCTTCCCCTCAGACCCAGAAAGGAGGAACCGGTGCCCAGTGGGAGCGGGAGAGGCAGCCACACAGGCGAGATGGAGCAAGAGAAGAGAATGTCCTCATGCATCGTAAGAGAAGCAGTCCACGTCTGGCCAGACTGCCAGAAGGAGGTGCCAGCACCCAGAGCTGGGGACAAGTGCAAGAGGCCGGGAACAGCCGCTTCACTTACCCCCTGGACCAAGCCCACTCCTGCTTGTTGACGCCTCCCTCCTCCTGGTAGGCTCAGGACTCTGACACATCTGGGGCTTCTGCTCCTCCAAAATCTCCCTCTGAGGTACACCCCCCTCTCCCTTGGCCCTCCCATGCCGCTGGCCTGGCAGCCTCACTCGGATGCCCAGGCTCAAGGGGGCATGGACCCTCAAGGGCAGGGAGACGGAGAAGGGCGCGTGCACCCTCACATGGACCTTAGAGCTGACGGTGGCGAAGCAGATGTGCATGCACAAGTACACGCCTAGGAGGACCGTGCGGGCACACAGCTGCGCAAAGTTGGCCAAGCCCTGCACCCAAGCCAGGCCTCTGCCGACCTGCACACCTGTCCACACCAGCCCCCTGGCGGCTGGCTCACACAGCAGGAGCAAAGGGAGACGACTGAGGGTGTCCAGCACAGCACAGAAGAGTGTTATGTGCAGGTTCACCCAGAAGCCTGCCAGCTGGGCACAGCAGGTCACCCCCTGAAGGAAGAGGTAAACGCTCCAGACACGAACTCTGAGGATCAGGGGGCGAGCGGCCATGAGCACAGCACCGCCGCAGACACACAGCACCCGGAGAGGCAGGAAGAGGCAAAGCAGGAGGGTCCACAGCCCCAGGGACAGCAGGCGGAAGCAGAGGCCCCCTGCACGTACCCCCAGGCTCAGGGCCCTAAGGGGCAGCTGGGTCACCACTGCCCACATGGGAGCCCCCTTGCCTGCCGTGACTGCAGTGCACCCCACCAGCGAGGCTCCGTGAGGCCCAGACCCTGGGCAGTCCTGTTGCTGCAGGACGACTAGACACACGTTACGCGCATGCGTGCACACACACACACGTTCACACGCACATGTTATGCAGTAGCCCACACCGGTATCTCCCACTCCCGGATCTATCCATACCTTCTAAACTCACATGGCAAGTGACAGAGCAGAGCTCAGAGGAGCACAAGGCACAGGAGCCCCCCAGAGACCCCTCCGGCACCCCAACTCCCAGCAGCCAGCACATGCAGCCAGGACCATCCAGGTGTGTGGAGTGTGCCGGCCTGAGCTGGCTCCCAGGCTCACCCTACCCTGAAGCCACCCCCACGGCTCTCTGCCACGTCTGAGTGCACCCTGACCTGACCCCTGACTCACTTGGGGTTGCTCGCCCATGAGAGATGCCTGCACAGAGGGCTCACCAAGCACAGGCCCCAGGGCAGATAGGCGCCCAGCTGGGTCAGCGTTTCCCAATTGCCTGGGCATGGGTGGAGGAAAGATGGGGCCAGAAGGTCCTTCCTGGCCATCTGCAGCAGAGAGTCCCTCCCACGCCTCCATGTCCATGGGCAAGATTCAGGGGTGGTGACCCGGGCAAGAGTCAGGGGTGGTGACCCCTCACGCAGACAACTCCTGTGGCCCAGCAAAGGTTCTGGAAGTACTGGAGATACCCTCCCTCCCCGAGGGGAGGGTGTGGCAGGTGAGCTTGCTCTAGGGACATGATGATGCCTGGTCTGTGCCTTGATCAAATGCACTTGTCCCTCTGTCCTCCCTGAGAGAAGGACATGCCAGAATGAGAGATGACTGCAGGAAAGACAAAGCTGAAACGGGTCTGTGCTTGTCCGTCAGCAGGTAAACAAGTACGGTTAATTAGTTTAAAATGAGCCAGCAGGCCAGGGAGATGGCAGAATTTCAAAATTAGCCACAGACAAAAATCAACCGTTTAAGGAGCATAATCAACCTTTCTTGCTGTATTAGACGCAAACTATTAATTCTGGACTGAAATGACCTCCGAAGATAGCATTCAGGGCTCTGGTAGCAGATGCCCCGGGGGACACTCCTGGTTTCGGTGACCGTAAGCACACTGATGAAATCCTTGCCCGCGGTTCCATCTGGCATTTCCTTTGGAAATACTGGGTGGCTCCTACTATGTGACTTTCATAACCACTACGGCTGTCCTCAGGAAGTTTAGAGTCAAGTTTCTGACCCACATCAGTGACTACGTACGTAGTGTCTCTACATGCCTATCCCCGGCTTCATCTCATTCCTCTCTCATCAAAGTCCTTTCCTCCTCACACGCTTCCCACTTCTCCCTACTGCGTCATATGTGTCAAACCTCGATACTTGGCAGGGAACGGTCCCCTGACGCCGCCCCACACTGGAATCACCTGAGGATCTTTAGGGGGTACGGCCACCTGGCCCCACTCCCGGACACTCTGCTTTCATTGGTTTTGGGGATGGTCTAGATACCAAGCGCTTTTATAGCCCCTGGGTGGGTCTACCCGATCAGAGCTGGGGCTGGCTTGAGAGCACTGTCTTCAGCATCTTGTCTCATCCTCTCAGACATCAGGCTCCCTGGCCACAATGCCCAAACTCACCTCCCAATTCGCAAATCCGCATCCTCGCTCCTGCCTGTCCAAACTCCCTTCTACGCCTCCAGGTCCAAGATCCAAGTTTACAAGCCCCACAACTCTGACTGGCTATCCCTATGCACGCTCATCCCTCTTTTCTGGTACCTTTAAAGAGTTTTTGAGAAATGAACCTCCTATTTCATTGGAAGAATTTACATCTCTTGCTGCTTCTATCAATAGTTCCTTGGAGCAATTTGAAAATGCAAAGCCCATGCTGTAACACCAGTCTTGGGGCTGGGAGGGGGAGGGGAAGGACTGCCTCGGGGAGTGGAAAAAGACAAATGGAAAGGTTTTATGGAGTGGGTCTCCTGGGAAGCCCAAGAGATGGCAGTCTTCAATGCCCTCAAGTGAACTAGGAACTCCGCACCCTACTAAGGTCAAAATTGGGGGGGAGGGGCCTCCCTGGTGGCTCAGTGGGTTGAGCAACACACTATGAAGCAAAACACAGTCACTGCAGCACAAGTTCGATCCCTGTGCCCGGCTGGGGAGGTGACCCACATGGCGCAGCAGGCCTCTCCTGCCTCGTCCACTACTCCCCTCGGCAGTGTGTTTTAGTTTATCTGCCTGTTCTATTCCCCACCCTGTCTCTGGTGAATTCTCTCACCCGCCCCCTCCACACTTCTGGCCTGTACCCCAGTGCTTGTGTACATAAATAAATAAATCTCAAAAAAAAATGGGGGGGAACCTGGTCAGCTTATGTATCAGATGCCTGAGCAGTGGTGGGGTGAGGGCTGGTTCACTCCGAGGAGGTGAAGCAAAGGAGCATTTCACATCCTAGCACCCCAGCGCAGCTGCGGGGGTGAAGGTGCAAAAGTGGACCTCCTGAGTTTCTGGAGACAGAAGGGGAAAAAGCTCTGGGTGGTGAGAATTCAGCTTCCCTCCCCGGGGACCACATCCCAGAGAGACAAGATGGAGAATCTCACCAGGCCCAGCAGTGAGGCCAACCTGGATCTACCTTGAGCCTAATCTGAGTAGTCAGAGCCAGTATCCAACCCAGACGAGGGCAATGGGACCACTGCTAAGAAAAGAACTAAAGCAAGAGCTAGGGAGTCACTAGAAGACAAGGCTGGCCCTAGGCTCTGGTCAACAGAGACAGTCCAGTTCGCTCACGTGTCTCTTCAACTGAAGACTGTGAGGACTTTGAACCTTTGCAACTAGGTGATGCCTACTAGTACCCCCCTCACCCCTCCTTTCATCTGCTTTGCTGTATTGAAGCACAGTAAAACACTTCATGAGGCCTCTGCAGTTGTTTTCAGAGACAGCAAGGAAGAAGAGAGACAGGCCCAGGAAAAGGAAATAAAACAGACAGAGGCACTGCTGGGCAAGGGAGGAACCAGACCAAGTCCCTGGGGCATCAGGAAAAAGGAGCCTCAGTCCAAGGAGCCCAGGGAAGCCCGCAGGAGCTCCCTCAAGTAGGTGCAACCATGAAAAAATAAGACATTTTTATATTTAAAAAAAAAAACATATCCAACATAAATGGAGAAGGTGCAGGCTCTGGAATGCTACTGCCTGGACTTGAATCCTTTCTAGCTCTGGACCTCCATTAGCTTGTCTTTCAAGGGGTAGCTCTAGCAACTATTTCATTGTGTTTGTAAGGACAAGAGGGGCTCATAAGCGTAAAAGCCCACGAGCAGGGTGGCCGGCTCACACGTGTTTTTACTACTCGAGTTATTACATTTATTACATGTATTCAAAGTGCTGGACTTCCAGGGTAGTGCTCAGCGACCATGAACTTTTTCCAAGGAAGCATTCTCGGAACACCTCAGGGAACTGCCTTCAGAGCCTATGACGCACTTTTTGTTAGCCTTGACTATTCAGGTTTTATTGTAAATCTCTAAGGGGGGAGAAAGGATGTTTCCTTATCCTCCTCTTTTTGACCTGGAAGTCACGTCCATGGGCATCTGTAACATACCAAAGGGCACTAACATCCCAGATCGGAGACGTGAGGGAGGCCCAGCTGTCCAGGAGACCCGCTCCCAGCCAGGGGACATTCCACGTGGACAGCTCCTGTGACACTTCCTGTGACTTTTTCAAAAGTGACGTCTGTGCCCTTTGAGAGTGCCTTTAGTGTTTAAAGACTGAAAATCATACCATACTACTCGCTGAAATCTGGCCTTTTGCAACAACATGGAGGAAAGTCGAACGAACTATGCTAAGAGGATTGAGTCAGAAAGAGAAAGACAAATACCAACCGGCTTCATTCATATGTGGAATATAAAGAAAGAAATGAGCAAAACACAACAAAAATAATTCTCAGACTCTGCAAACAGAATAATGGTGACCAGAGGGGCAGGGGAAGGAGACAAGACGAAAGGATAGAGGAGGGCAGCTGGACAGTGTGACGCACACTTGAACTTGGGGGGTGGGATGCCCTGTGGCAGCTACACATATCAGGTGTGTGAGGCTGTTCTCCTGAAATTTACATAATATTCAATATTCTAAGCCAATGGTAATTTATTTTTTATGACATCCAGAGCCAACTCTGACAAAAGGAGATACTGAAATTGGATAGTAACAAACTGGGCCAAAAGTAAGTTATGCCCAAAAAGTAACAAAAATAAATGCATCTCCTACGGTGACTTTGAAAGCAATTCTGAAAAAGCTTTCCAAAAATCATTTTCAGCCACATCAAAATCATTTTGCAGTCAAACATGAATCACGTGGGAGGTGACTCATTTTATAGTAGGTATCAATAAATATCAGGTTGCAAAATGGTTTGATCCCAATTTCATCAGAAGAAAAAACATAGAAAAACAACAACTGGTATGTTGTTGTTAAAACCATATTAATAATGGTTTTCTCTCGGTGATGGAATTATGCCTGATTTTCCTTCTCCATACCTCTTTTTCTCTAACTTTTCTACTAGTCAGCAATACTTAAACTGAGAATGGAAAAATACGTTACTGGTCAAGGAGCACAGCCAGGAATAAGACAGCTTTAAAGAGCAGCACTCCATCTGGAATCATGCTTTTCCTTTAGAAACAGCCTGTGGGCCTCCCTGGTGGTGCAAGGGGTTGAGCGCCGCTTGGTGGCGTTTCCACAGCCACTGCAGCGAGTTTGATCCCCAGCCAGCGAGGGGACCCACATGGCGCAGCAGACCTCTCCTGCCTCACCCGCTGCTCCCCTCAGCAGTGTGTTTCAGTCCATCTGCCTGTTCTGCTTCCCACTCTGTCTCTGGTGACTCCTCTCACCCCCCCACCTTTGGCCTGTACCCCAGCTCTTGTATGCATAAATAAATAAAATCTTTTTTTAAAAAAGAAACAGCCTTGTGACTTTATAGGGAACACACAGTAACATCTGTGATGGTGGCAACTTTCTCCTTAAGGATAGGACGGTCTCTAGCCTATAATCCTTTTAGATTCCAAGTGCTGGGATCACTTCTCGGCCTTTTGGCTAAGAACAAGTGTAGATTCCTAGTGGTTTAGGAGTTAGTACACAGTGGGTGCTTAATAAATACTTGGTACCATCACTACCCAGGATCCAGAACTAATCTGATGCTGTTGGAGGCAGGAGAGGCAGAAGGGCAACAAACAACCCACACCCGCATGGACTCTGATTGCAGAACAGGCCCCCTGAGGCGCGCTCCCGGGATAGGGGACTAGAACACAGCATCACTCAGTCAGCCGCCACAGGCAGCAGCGCCACCCAGAGCTGAGGGGACAGAAGCCCAGATGCCCCTCCCGGCCCTGCCTGGCCCCAGGTTGCCTCACGTACTTGAGTTCCGGTGGGAGCTGGCCAGGCTGTGTCCTGCCATCTCGGGGGGCGGCTGGTGGGCACGGTGCAGGAACTGCTGGGAGTTGAGCACGTGGCTGGGGTGGGCCACCCGGTTCATGCTGTGCAGGACGTTGACCTGGGCAGAGGGAGGCTCTGTGGGCACGCACGCATCTCCAGGCCCCGCTCCACCTCTCTGGAGCCCTCTCTGCCCACTGCCCACTGCTGCCCTTCCACAGCGCCAGCCCAGGGGCCGTCCACGCTGCAGCTCCCAACGCTCTCAGCTATGGGTCTCAGCCCAGTTCTACTGGATCCTCGCTCCTGGGGGTAGCCGGGGGGAGTTACCTCCACGATGAATTCATTGCTGGAGTAACGGCCATTCATTTCCGAGCAGGAGAGCCGGAATTTCCGGGCATAGAGGGCAGCTCCGTGCCGCAGCCTATAGTGAGCCTGCCGCAGGATCTCCTCGTACACCGTGATGCTCTCCACCCCTGGGGGCAAGGAGCAGATGGCTGCAGGGGCCGGCGGAGGGGCAGGACCCCTTTCTCTGACTCCCATCAGCGGACAACACACAGAAAGGCAGAATGGGCCAGTGCCACCCCCACCACCCCTGCCAGGGGATCTATTTCCTTTTCTAACAGTTCAGCAGTTTGGGGGCAAGGACAGAGAAAAGAAAACGAGGACAACCTGTGAGACAGAAGGGAGGTGACAAGTGAGAGGGAAAGAGAAGGAGAGAATACAGAAGGCGGCTAAGGGAGGAGAGGAGAAGGGAGAGGAGAGGAGGGGAGGGGAGGGGAGGGGAGGGGAGGGGAGG
>JAGFMF010011958.1:9266694-9305855 GCA_019455555.1 Galemys pyrenaicus | reverse complement strand
GGGGGGGGGGGGGGGGGGGGGGGGGGGGGAGAGGACTGGTATGCCATCTTCTCCCCTGCTGCCCTGTGCAGGACCTTTGGAGAAGAGCAGACCCTCTTCGGAAGCTACAGAATCATCACCACTGCTGCCTAAGGGACAAGCACGTTCATATAAGCTGTGATGTGCACATGAGGCCAGAGAGGTGGAAGAGGGAGAAGACAGCTAGAACCAAACAGCCAGAGGAGTAGAAAGCTAGGGGGAGAAGGGGAGAAGAACGAGCCAAGGAAGGTGAGGGAGGAGAGAGACTTAATGGGAAATGCAAGGGCAATCAGTGCGGGGGTGAGCCAGGCTGTCAAAAGAAGCAGGGAGAAAGAAATGTTTGCCCCTAAACCCAGAAGCTGGAGGAGCTTTGGGCTGGGAGCTGCCACGTGGTACTTGGGCCACACCCCTGGGTCTGGAAGGGGGCCGGACACGGGCACAGGCAGGCGCCAGGCCACTGACCAGCAATGGTGAGGTAGGCGGAGGTGTTGGTGAGCTCCAGCCCTCGCTGCTGCAGGGATGCCGTGTCCAGCAGCAGACTTTCCCGCTCGGGGTCCAGGTCATCCCCCACCAGAGAGATCTCGCAGCCGTCCAGGTTGTGCACAATCTCGTCTGACATGCGTGTGTCCATCACTGAACGGGAGAGCCAGGGCCCAGGTCAGGGATGCCGGCCCCTGCCCCTCCAGGTCACTCCGGAGAGCAGCCAGCATCATGTTCAAGAACGGCTTTACCCAGCCATCTCCTAGCGCCCGCGCTTCCCGCTGCCTTCGTAGCAGACTCTCTGGTCCGCAGTTTCGCTTTTCACAGTTCAGAAATATCACCTACAACAAGATACTTTCAGACGCAGAGAGAGCGACCTCGCTCACTAACTCTTACTACAATATGTGGTTATAACTGTTCTATTTTACTATCTGTTGTTGTCACTAATCGCTAACTGTGCCCAAATTAGAAATGAAACTATCACAGGAGTGTATGTATGCGAAGACCACAGTACATACAGGGCTGTCTGGGGGTTTGCTATGTATCCCCCTGAATAAGTGGGCACTTCTGTACCCCGCAACGACCAGTGGTCCCAGTCAAGCAAACGAAGGATGAAATTGCCCTCGCCATCCGGCCCCAGGTGCCCGTCCTTAGGCTGATGAGTGTGAGGCATCCAGGGCCTGCCTCTGGATGACGCCCTCACCTGTGCCCTGCCAACTCTCGTCCTTCTTGGCCTCCACCTGGTGAGAAATGGAACAAGTGATTTGTAGATCGGGGAACAAAGGAACCCCCTCGGGTCCCTCGAAGTCCACAGCTGGACGGGCAAAGTGGGCAGTGCCACTCAGCAGGATCTGGGGGGCGTCCGGCTGAAGAACCACCACGTAGCCCTCCACTTCGGGGATGGAGACACAGGATTCTTCGCTGAAGCACCTACATGAGAAGAGGGGAGAGAAGCAGCTTGTGACCCCAACATCCCCTCCCTGACAAGCTATATTCCATTTTGCTCCCCTGGGCCCTCTCTCTACAGTAGAGCACCCCACATCAGGAAGGGTAAGGGAAGGAAAGAGGAATCAACTCTGCACCCCCCAACTCCCAGGAGTAAAACCAGAGGAAGATGTCGCTGCAGCAAAGGGTCAGGGACAGGAGTCAGGCAGC
This sequence comes from Galemys pyrenaicus, assembly GCA_019455555.1. NCBI lineage: Eukaryota > Metazoa > Chordata > Mammalia > Eulipotyphla > Talpidae > Galemys > Galemys pyrenaicus. The sequence goes on along the minus strand of JAGFMF010011958.1, from coordinate 9,304,202 downwards.
GCTAGCCTGCAGGGTGACCGCTGCACCGCTGTCCTGCCCAAGGCTGTAAGCCAGCTCTAAACTGCTTTACAAACCAAACTTACAAAGATGGATACACATCCAGAGTTCTCCATAGCCAGGAGGTTAAAAATAAAAGGTGTTCAGTACAATATCTGGAGAGACGAGGCAAGAGATACTCAACAACAGAAGGGGGTGAAGTGCAGGGGGAGGGGTGGAGGGCTATCAAAAGATGTCCTTGGGGTGTCTCCCATTCATTCCCTTCACTATCAGAGAAACACCTGGGGAGGGGAGTGAATCTGACCCTCTGGGACCTGCTGCCGCTGTCTTCTTTTTTTTTTTAATTTATATATATTTGACATTAACTGTAGTCCCCAGGGAGTTCCCACCACCATTTCACCCGTGCACCATCACCTCAGTCCCTTGTGCTCTTTCTCCCTTCATCCCAGTCCCTCTCCCTCCACCCCCTCTACAAAGTGCCTCTGATTTGTCTTGTCTTGTTCTTGTTGTGTTGTGATTTTTTTTTTATTTCTGTTCTTTTCCTTGGGCCTTTTTTTTTTTTTGGTTCCTTTATATTCCTCCTAAAAGTGAAGCCATCTGATATTTTTCTTTGCCTTCTGACTTATTTCACTTAGCATAATCCCTTCTAGCTCCATCCAAGTTTCTACAAATGACTCTAGTTTATCTTTTTTGATTGCTGAATAGTATTCCACTGCGTACATGTACCACATCTTCTTGATCCAGTCAAGAAGACATTTGGACATTTGGGTTGTTTCCAGGTCTTACCAACTATAAACAGTGCTGCAATAAACATAGGAGGTACAGGTATTCTTTTGAATCTGTTTCTGTGTCCTTTGGGTAGGTCCCTAGGAGTGGAATTGCTGGATCATATGGTAGCTCTAGTTTCAGTAGACTGAGGAGCGCCACTGCCTTATAATTTCAGCATGCCACTGTTCTGATCTCACCACCAGAACACACTCTCCCTGGAGAACTCAGCCAGGCCACAGTCCCCAGCAGCACAGCCACTCAGGGCTGTGCACCCAGGCACCGCTGCCTCCTTCCTTTGCCAATCAATATCAAGAACCCATCGCATTCTCCTAACATTTGTTGACTTATGAAGTCTTTTGCTTGTGTTAGTTGTTCGACCTTATCTCAGTATGGCGGGATAGAGTTAAGAAGCCAAAGTTCTTTGGCAAAGTCAAAGTTTAAATCCATTCTTCGTATCCCAAGCCCACTCAACCACAGCAACCAGCCAGGGTGTGGGCTTATATCAACCAAATGTATTTTATAAGGATGTACCGCCTTGCACAAGCATTTCACAAGGGTGTCAGTAATCCAGGAGCAGAGACCACGGTCCACAGGCATGTGCTAGTTAAAATGATTGTGTTGAGACAGCTGCTAATAGTGTTACTGAGCATGCCCAGCTTACAGCTGGAGACAAAAGGGAGAAGGTGAACTCTCAGCAGAGAGGATGAGCTCAGGAACCCTGAGGCCACCGACGTCCGCAACTTGGTGTGTCCCTGCACCACAAGGAGTGGAAAGGCAATGAGCACCGTCGTCCAGAGAGGCCCAGATCAGAGCCTCCCAGAAAACAAGCCACTGACCCCGGGAGCACAGGCCCTGCAGACACTCCCACTGAGATGGGCCGCCCAGGGGACACCAGGGGAACAGGAGGCTGTCCCGAAACCAAAGGCACAAACGATCTGGGAAGTTAAATGAGACCATCACGTGAGAGAAACAAACAAAGAGCCACAAGAGCTGAGATGAAGAGGTTACTTCTGACCACGATGGAAGGGGGGTGTCTGACAAGGAAGGGCAGGGAAGATGGGAAGAGGAGATGGGGCTGGCCTGCGGAGGAGAGGGGGGCCTCAGCAGGCAGAAGGTGGACACAGGTGAATGGTGAGGGGTATCCTAAGGGGATGGAAGAATGCGAGGCAGGAAAGGCAGGCATTGGCCAGATGAGGCCATTTAAGCTATGGAATGGGAGTGAGGAGGCAGCCATCAACATCTTCTTCAGGAGAGAATAAAATTCTGATTTAAGAGCACGACCAGCCCCAGGAGGCAGGTAAACTGAAGTCAGAATAGGGACAGGTCAACTAACCAGGAGGTTAAGACAAAAGACCAGGTGAGAGGTAAGAGGACCTGGGGCTAGAGTCCTAATAGCAGGTGGAAAAGCAAGCAGAGGTCCCAGACACCAGGGATCTAGGTGACCTGGCAACAGCTGGAGCACGGAGTAAGGACAGGGAGGATCAAAGATGACTCAGAAGCTTCCAGCCAGGTGTCGCAAGCAAGAGACACCACTACAGAGACAGAAAGCTTGGGAGGAGGGGCTAGCTTTGTGTCGAAGCTCATTATCTCGGCACTGGCGTCTCCTTGCACAACTTCTTGATAAAGGTTATAGCAAGCAGGTAAATATTCGACTGTGATGGAAAGAGGACAAAGCTAGAAAAAACTAGGGTCATCTTGTGTCCAGGAGTTAATGTCACGAGTTAATGGGCTTTCTAAGAAAGAGGTTAAGGGAAAAAATTAAGGAAAACCTGCATTCACTGAAGAGTTGCATAAATCTGGTTTATGTGGATAGAGGTTTGAGAAGAATAGAACACTGGGAGTCAGAGAGGCCTCACAGACTGGGGACAGGACGTGTGTGTATCAGACAAAGGGAGGTGTCTGTCAGTGTGTTTCACACACAGACACGCACGCATATGTCGCGTGCGCGCGCACACACACACACACACACTCCGCCATATTTCCTGCCACTACCTCAAGGAAGCATTAGGGCAGCACTAACCAGCCTTAAAATTTTAGAAATGAGGACCTCCCTCATTTGGTGGCATAGGGGTTAAGTTTCAGCGCCATCAAGCTATCAAATTATCAAGCTATCACCAGCCACTGAGGCAAGAGTTCGATCCCCTGCCAGGGAGCTGACCCACATGGCGCAGCAGACCTCTCCAGTCTCACCCACTGCTCCCCTCAGCAGTGGATTTCAGTCGATCTGCCTGCTCTGCTCCCCACTCTGTCTCTGGGGAATCCTCTCACTGCCCCCTGCACCTCTGACCTACATCCCAATTCTTATATGCATAAATAAAAATAAACCTTTTTTAATGTAGAAATGAGAGCTCTATTTCCATTTATTTATTACACTTTAAAAAGAGAGGTTTATTAGGAAAAAGAAAGGCATCTGCATAGTCACAGGTGAGCAGGAGAGCTGCAAAGAACTCTCTTTCCCTACATAATAAAGAAAACAAGACCCTTTCCCTCTACTTACAGGCCAAAATCAGTTCACCAAGTAAAAGAAGTAGAAGGAAATCAGATAAGCCCACCAAACAAGAGGATGTCAACCCTCCCCCGTGAGATCCCACCTGCAGAGATCCACCCTAAGCCAGGAAACAGAGCCCTTTCCTGGGCCGTGGGCATGAACAAACTGAAGGGGGTAAGGCAAGTCCTGGGTGTCTGGAGGATACGCCCTTCAGAACAGGACGGTGGCCCCTAAACCAGCAGAATCCTGACCTACTCGCTCCCGACTGTGTGCACATGGTCTCATCTTCCTTGGCTTCAGCTCCACACTACGATCCACCATCCCCAAAGCTGCCTGCCTTCCACAGCTCTAATTGAGATGCCTGATATTCACGTCCAGGCACTGTCTGGGGCTCAGGACCCTCTCCTCTTTAAATCCACTCCTCCCCCAAGATGGTGACAAGTCAAAGATGCTTATCTCCATACAGCTTGTGCAGAAATTGAGGCAGAGTCAGAGCAGAGCAGCAGTTTACTCAGGAATCCTGGTATTAAGTAATACACAGCAGGAGCCCCTAAAAACTGCCCCATAAACCACAATAAGGGGTGAACATAACTTCTTCTAACAGCCAGAACAGAACAGGCTTCCTGCTGGGCATGGAGCTGGATTCTGCTTGTTTTGTTCTCCCTGTTTTGTTACATTTTCTCAGTAGTAAAAAGCTAGTAGTAAATAGACTCATGTCCTTAACTATTATACTTTCATTACCTCTCAGTTAATCTTTATTTTTAAATACCAAATACACTTAAATCTTGAGTCAAGTACAGTTTTTCTTATAAAGAGTAGAAAATCATTTACTCAGAATTCAAACGTAGGTAAATTTTTCCTGGGAAAGGCCAGACAGTAAATATTTTTTAGTTTTTGAGGCCATTCCAACTACTGGGTGCTGCCATCACAGTGGGAAAGCAGCCACAAACAATTTGCAAATGAATGGGCGTGGCTACATTCTAATAAAACTTTATTTACAAAAAAGAGGTGGAGGGCCAGATTACATTCAGGTCATGGGGTGCCAACTCCCAGACTTAGATCATCCTATTTGACCTTGCAGGAGCCTGATGAATGAAGACTAAAATAGGTGAAAACTACAGCTCTTTGCCCAAGGTCAACCAGGCAATTAGTATTGAGTCAGTATTAATGTCAAGTCTCTCCGTTCCCAGTGCAGTACCCTCCCCACCCTGTTTTACACAGCAACACAAAGAAGATGAAAGCCTCCAAACCCTGGAAGTTTAGCTTCGAGAGTCATGGGGAAATGAGTCTAGTCCACACTTTTCTACAGACATTGCTGCCTCAGTGGAGCAGGTCAGGTGTGGTCTCCGGGGGCCCAATCTCTCCAGCCCTACATGAGGACCCTGTGCCCAGCCTCACAACTGCTAGAGCCAGGAAGTCCTGGCCCTGTCTGGCTCTGCTCTGTGATGCCTTCCCCCACACTCACTTGACGGCAGTGGTGAGGCGCAGGGGTCTGACGCCAGGTGTGGCAAAGCGCAGAGTGTTCATGTAAGCCACATGCTGCAGGGCATGGTTGAAGGTCTCCACATCATCCCCCTCCAGGGTGAGCAGGGACTGCGAGGGGTTCACGTGGACCTGGGTCCCAGACACAGACACAGCTAAGAGCAAGACCAGGAGGCAGGAGAGGAAGGGAGCAGAGGTAGAGATGTGGGGCAGGGGCAGGGGCAGGGTGGGGGTCATGCCCAAGGATGGGCGAGAGGAAGGGGCTGTACCTTCATGCCTTTGCCCAGGCTCTCGAAATCCCTATAGTCCAGCCCCTCCCGGCATGCATAGAGGCACTCGATGACCTCGCGGCTCTCCAGGCGGCCTGAGCGCACGCTGAAACCAGCCAGGTAGCCATGGAAGTAGTGGTGGATCGGCAAGGGGTCTCCTAGGGCAGGAACACAGGGGCAGACAGGAGGTGAGAGAGAGGAGTGGGGGCATGGGGCCAGGAAAGGGAGCTGAGTGGAAGAGAAAAGAGAGGAAGAGCAGCCTTGAGAAAGAAAATAAGAAGGGGAAATGTGGAGCCCTAAAGAAAAAAGAGAGATGACAAAGCAATGAGGTTCAGGAGAAGGCAGAGAGAGCCAGAAGACAGAACCAATCCAGGGGGAGAAAAAGAGGGAAGGGAACGGAATAGAAGCGACAGGGGCAAGAAAAGCTTCAGGGGTAGACAGAGGGGAAGGCAGGCAGGACCAAAGGTGGTGTCAGGGAAGGGCATGAGAGGAGACAGGAGGAAGAGGAGGCAGCTGAGGAGAGGGCATAAATGTGTGTGAGCTTCACAGATGCCCGGATGTCCCCGCTGTGGCTGCCTCCTGCCCCAGCAGCCAGTGTGAGAACTCCACTCCTCCACCCTGACGCAGGAGGGGACTCTGCACCCAGCCTTACTCATTTGGCTTCACCTCTCCAGGAAACCCTTCCCTGCCACAGTTCTGGAAGCCTCTGCCCCCTGGTGGTGTGCGAAGCCGTGAACCAGAGGCTGCAAGGGGTTGGGATGGAAATGGGGCACCCAGCAGGAAGTGCAGAAAACTCTGGCCTCCAATTCTTACACACACACACACACACACACACACAAACAGAGTACCTTGTGAGGTGTCAGTGCTGTTGTCGCCTCCCTTCTCCTTCTCTTTGTTCTTCTCCTCTGGAGGGAAAAAGAGGGGTTGGGGGGCAGCAGTGAGCTCAGGACTGTGGAGCAGATGAGCAGAGAGAGCGCTCTCTGCCTGACCCAGCCCGGGGAGAACTTGCAAGCTCTCAGCTGCATCCCAACTCTGTTTTGGTCTGTCTGGTCTCCGTTACAGAAAAACACACAAGTATGTTGCTAAGGAAACACAAAGATTCCAGTAAGACACACGCACATACACACACACACAGACATCCAGAAGGAACAGATGCAAGAAATTGCTTGAAAGTGGAAGACTGATTTTCTCTGAAGGGCAGCCTGACCTCCAGCGGGAAATCGCGATGGAACTAGGTGGGAGCGGTGGCTGGCGTCACAGACGGAGATTCTGACGATGCCTGAGAAGGGGATGGTCAGCAGCTGCGATGACCAGCTGAACGGATGGGCCCTGCGGAGGCGCAGTCCCCTCTACTACAGAACTCTCTGCCCTTGCTCCGTCACTGGACCCATCCACAGGCGCTCCAACCCTTAGTGTCTTCGCTGAGAAGTGAGGGACTTACCAGCCCAACAGGCCCCAATCATGAGAGCAGGTTCCCTGCGGGGCGGGTGGATGAGACCGTTGTCATGGATGAGGGCAGGATCGAAGGAGATGCCATCAGCGTAGAGCGTGACTGTGGGGAACTCCAGGTTCAAAGCATAGTGGTGCCACTCGTCGTCACAGACCTGGAGGGGCGGGTAAGGCTCAGAACCCCCAGCAACTTCACCTTCAGGAGACGAACACCTGGGACATAGTTCCCTCATCCTCCCAGTCCTACCACCAGGGCTTCCGAGCCAGCTCAAAGCCTATCAGGCACGGGGCCTCCCTGTTGGCGCAAGGGTTAAGGTTCAGCACTGTGAAGCATCCGCAGCCACTGCAGTTCAATCCCCAGCCAGGGAGCAGACCCACACGGCCACGTGGCGCAGCAGACCTCTCCTACCTCGCCCTCTGCTCCCCTCGGCAGTGGATTTCAGTAGATCTGCCTGTTCTGCTCCCAGCTCTGTCTCTAGTGAATAGTCTCACCACTACCCCACATCTCTAGCCTACACCCTAGTTCTTGTAAGCATAAATAAATAAAATAAATCTTGAAAAAAAAAAACCTATCAGGCACCAATTCCATTCTTCAGGGAACTCTTTATAAATATTCCCAAGAGGAATAACACACCATTCTGTGAATAAATTTTCCCCAAAAAGTGTATGTATGTGTGTATATATATATGTATGTGTGTTTGCATGGGGCAGGGGGTGGGGGGCGCTGGAATCTCTAGAGGAGCTTGGAACCCCATTGAACCATTGAAACCAATGAGCTACCCAAGAGGAAGTAAGAGGTGGCCAACAGAATAAGGAGGTAGAAAGTTCTTTGCTCGGGGCCTCTCCAGAGGCGCAGTGGATTAAGCAACGCACTATGAAGCAAACCGCAGCCACTGCAGCACGAGTTCCATCCCTGCCGCCAGTCAGGGAGGGGGCCCACATGATGCAGCAGACCTCTCCTGCCTTGCCCACTGCTCCCCTCAGCAGTGTATTTCAGTCCATCTGCCTGTTCTGCTCCCCACTCTGTCTCTGTTAAATCCTCTCACCTCCCGTGACTCCGGCCTGTACCCCAGCTCTTGTGTACATGAATTAAATAAATCTTTAAAAGAAAAAAGAAAGTTCTCTGCTCTATCAACTTCCAAATGCTGGAATTCCTCAGAGCTCTACTTGCCCCTCTTCCCTTTTCTCTAAACCCTCCCTTCCTAGGGGGCACCTCATCTGCTCCCACATGCAGGCTGATAACTCCAAAGTCTACCCAGCCAGCCTAGAACTCTCCTTTGACTGCTGGTCTCTCGGTTGGATGTCCCCCGGGTACTTTCCATCTGACCAGTGCAGGCACACCGCAGCTATACTGCAGGTGTGCAGTAAAGTTATGATTGAGATAAAGTGAGTCGTGGATGTTCTGGCGTCCCCATGTATATAAAATTGTGTTTCTGCTACAGTCGTGTGCACCACTTAACAGCAGGGATGTTCTGAGAAACGTGTCACTGGGCAACTCCATCACTGCGCAGACATCAGAGTATGACACACGCCCAGATGGTACAGCTGCTACCCACCAGGCTCCCTGTATGGCCTACGGGGCCACCACCCACATGCAGCCCACCCGGACTGAAACGTTGTTGAGCAGTGCGTGACTGACCGTGTGCTGTCATCCGTTAAGGGTGCGACAGCATTGGGCCCGAAAAGCCAATGCACACATCTTTCTAAAAATGCTTTCCTGCTAAAAGACTGACCATCACCTAAGCTTAGACTAACCACCTAAGTCAGAAAAAGGGCACCAATCGCCTCGCTCAACGCAGACCACAAACTATCGGTTTTCAAAATTGTGAAGCATAATAAAGGCAAGTGTGTATTCCAGGCCTCCCTGGTGGCGAGATGGGTTAAGCAATGCACCATGAAGCAAACCACAGCCACTGCAGCACGAGTTCCATCCCTGGCCAGGGAAGGGACCCACATGGCACAGCAGACCTCTCCTGCTGCTCCCCTCAGCAGTGCGTTTCAGTCGATCTGCCTGTTCTGCTCCCCACTCTGTCTCTGGTGGATCCTCTCACTGCCCGCCCCACATCTCTGGCCTGTACCCCAGTGCTTGTATGCATAAATAAATCTTTAAAAAAAAAAAAGATAAGTGTGTATTCCTGTCCAGGGTTGGGGCCACGTCCCCTCCCCACCCCGCAGCCTTCTCTGGGTAGCAGACACTCCACCATCCGTGCAGGTGCTCATGTGGACGACCTAGCCGACATCTTTGATCCTTCTCTTTCCTCGTCCTTGACATCCAACTAATCATGGATGTGGGGGCTGGCGATCCCAGGACCTCATGGGCACTGCCCCAACTGTCTCGTCTGTGCAATTACACCCTTACGCCTTCAACACCATCCCCCTGTGGCTACCAGAAGGGTCTCCTTAAAGTGTAAATCTGATCAGGCCTTGTTCCTGCTTTAAGGCCCTCAAAAGGTTGCCCACCTCTCATGGGACAAATCTCAATGGACCCCAGTGGACAAAGTCCACTGCACAGCCTGGTCACTGTCCAGATGTCCAACCTCATATCCAGTCTTCCCTTGTTCACCGTACTCAATCTCACTGGTCTTTCTGCGCCTGGAACATGCTAAGCTTCTCCCCTGCCCCAGGGCCTTTGCATCTATCTTTCCTCTTCTCGTAACTGTTTCTCACGTTTTAAGCTTTCACTTCAGTTCAGTGATGCTCTCCCTAAACACGGAATCTGAAGTAAGTTTCCCTCTCCTTGCCCTCCCCTCACGCCCTTGTATTGAGAACAATTTCTCTTTTTATCTGCCTACTTCTAAAAAATCAGTCACCCAGCTAAGATGTAAGCTCAACAAAAACAAAGATTTGTTTCATCTTACATTCTATTGTAGCCCCAGAACTGGTCAGGGAATAAAGGAGTTAATTGATATTTAATAAATATTTATTGAATAAATAAGGATAAATGTAAGAAAAACAGAAAGAGTACTATCACCGGTGTTAGCAACATGGGAGAAAGCTGAAGCAGCAAGTGACAGACTGTCTCTTTAAAAGACCACAAAAAGCAGAAACTTTTGCAGCTAGCCCTCCATTATCCAATTTGTGCATTTTCCAGACCCTTCATTTCTCTTTCTCTCTTTTCCACATCCTGCCTTTTCCCAGTCATTTGTTTACTCAGCCACTTCACCAGGTTGCAAGGAAAACAGGAAATGGAAACTTAAATTAGTCCCCCTGGCCTTTGTGGTCACTTAGAGGATGAGTAAAGAAAAGGCCATATCTGCAGGCTCAAGAAAGGATTTTACAGTTTTTTGGTCCATTTTGATATATCCTTAATGATCATGGGTACTAATAGTGAGAATTAACATTAACTAGTGGAAATCTTGAGTCCATAAGATCAAGTACATCATTGAATTCTACAGCCAAACCTGGTATACAGAGTTCTTAGCATCCCTGTTTAATAAGTGGGGTCCAAGAAGTTTAGATATATTCGCCAAGACTCGCTGGCTAGTAAGTTCCCCTAAAAGGACTCAACCCCAATCTGTGTGTCTCAGAGCTATTATTTTCTCAATTATAATATACTAACTGCTTGGGCATCAAGGATGTGCGCTGCTAAGTTTCTAGATAAGAAAGACATGAAATAAAGTAAGGGGAAAGGCGGTTGGGTTTGATGTTCGTAGTGATTTGCTCCCTATTTCCTGTTAACCCAGGCAAGCTTTCTGCAGGAGACAGGGGAGAAGAGAAACAAGACAAGGGGGTGGGGGCAGGATGAGAAGGAACTCAAAGTCAGGGCACAGGAGAACTCAGAAAATGCCACCCCCGCTCCCAGAACCTCCCTCCCTGCAACTGGTCACATCCACCCCAGCCAGCCAGCTTTGTCAGGAGCCTGTGGGCCTCACCTGCTCCAGCTTCCAAAGGAACTTGACTGGGCGGGCGCTCTCCAGCAGAGGCCAGTAGAGGAAGGCAATTCTGCAGCCATGGACGGTCAGTGAGTAGTGAGAGTAGCCGTCCTCTGAGGGGAGAGGATGGGGACCAGTCAGACACGGGGTGTCAGGCAAGAGCAGGTTCAAAGCACTAGAAGGGAGGGGACACCCACCAGGTTGTCTTCTCCCTCTCTCAGGTACTCTCTCTCCCCCTCATTCTCTAGCATGTTCTCTCTCTCTCTCTGTCTGTCTCAGAGAGTCCAGTCCATGTGATAACGAGGGCTTCTCCAGCACTCAAACTGATGAGAACAACACAAGCCAGCCCACTCCCACCCACATCTTTATTGCTCCTTTGGTTAATACAAATATCAAGGGCAATGAAAGGAGCTCATAGAAGTGGCTGAAAATAGAAGGGCAGGTCGAGGCTGAGCCCTTCCTACAGGGCTGTGCTTGGCAGTCAAGGGGGCACCTGGAGACAAGTCCACCAGCCTTACAGGAGAAAGCGAAAGGGGGTGTAAGGGAAAGGATGGGGTCCACTAATACCCAAGCACTTCTGTTGCAGTGACAAAGCTCTAATGAAAGTAAGGTCGGGGGCAGTCTACTACAGGGGTGCACAGAGACTGGGCAACTGCGAATGAAAATGGCAGCAGTAGGACCTCAACTCAGGTTGGGAGAGAATCACAATGCCAGGGAGTAGCCAGCCCAGCGCTGCCAAGTTGCCAGTGAGGAGGGAGGAAGAGACCCTCACACAGGCACAGACTGGACAGTGACTAAGGCGGGCCAGGAAAGCAGTTTCGCCAGCTCAGCGCCCCGAGAAGGCTCACCGTTCTGGACAGTGTTACACACGATGGTTTCCTCTTCCTTTTTGCCCTTGTTGGGAGTCACGCCATGCTTCATCCAGAAGGACAGGGTGAAGTGGTCACTGAGGCTGTCCTGGGGCCCCGAGCCCAGTCCAGCTGTGCCACCCAGGGGCACCTGCACAGCTTGGGTGCCATTGAACCAGTAGATAAGGCTGCTGTCCTGGCTGTAGTGCACCGAGAGTCCCGCCGTCCAGTTGGCATTGGGGCCGGGCATGGGCAGCAAATCCACCTCCCCGGTGGCTGCGCCTGCAAGGGTCCCAGACACACAACTCAGCAGGGAAACAGGAAGCAGGAGGGGGAGGGTGGTGGGTGGGCAAAGATGTCCTACAGCTAGTCTCACTGGCTCTTCTGGGCTTCCAAAACCAGGAGAGGGATGCCAGGGATGCTCTCTGCTGAACTCAACTCACTCTCGGACTTCATCCCTCCCTGCTCTGCCGCACCACAGGCAGGTGGCTGTCTTGCGCAATGATTGTGCATCTTTGCCAACAACGGGTTTATTTGCTTTCAGAGCCACAAGATCTAACCACATGCTGCAAACCACCCTCTCCAGCCACCACCGCCCCCAAAGTTATATACACCTGTGAGTGGGCAATGGCAGATCCTTGGAGACACAGGCAGCGCCTGTGTGGGGAGGGGCAAGCCTGGGGGCAGGGGCACACCCACCGCAGAGTTTGCGCAATGCTCGCTCTGAGTAGTTGTCCCGGTCACAGCCCTTGGCCACGTGGCTGGTCTGCAGCTCTATGGTAGCCTGAATGTTCCAGAGAGGTTCATCGCAGGTCTCCAGGCGGATACCAGGGAACAAAGCCAAGCTCCCAGCACCAGGTGCATATTCAATCCTTTTGTTCCAGCCTATAGAGGTGAGAGGAGAGGGCAGGAAGAAAGAGAAGCGCTAGGAGCCCCTTCTGTGGATTCAGCTCTCCCTGCCAGAGACATGTCTGCTGATGTCCCAGCTGCTAGGAGAATGGCCAGCCAGAGGCTGTACCTGTGAACCCACCCCCGAATACATCTCTCCTGACCTCTGGCCTAGGCCCCATGAGTGTCAGAAGGGACGATAACAGAGACCAAGAAATGGTGGTGGGAAACCCATGGGGACCACAACTGATGTCAAATGTATATAGAGAAAGGGGGGGCGGAGAGAAATAAAAATGATCAATTGAAAAAAAAGAAAAGAGGGGCCCTCCCTGGTGGCTCAGTGGGTTAAGCAACGCACTGTGAGGCAAACTGCAGCCACTGCAGCATAAGTTCGATCCCTGCTGCTGGCTGGGGAGAGGACCCACATGGCACAGCAGACCTCTCCTGCCTGGCCCGCTGCTCCCCTCAGCAGTGTGTTTCAGTCCATCTGCCTGTTCTGTTCCCTGCTCTGTCTGGTGGATTCTCTCACCTGCCCGCACCTCTGGCCTGTACCCCAGTGCTTGTCTGCATAAATAAATAAATCTTTAAAAAAAAAAGAAAAGAGAGACCAAGAGGAAAGCTGGCTACTCCCGGTGTGCAGCGCCTCACCTTGCCAGCTGGGTTTGCAGGTGGGCTTCACCTGGATCTCCACCTCAGCGTCGTCTGCTGCCCGCTTCTTCCCGCAATCATACGCCGTCACCGTGAACTTGTAGAGCCTCTCGCCACTGTACTGCAGCTTCTCCGTGTTCTCGATGTTCCCTGGGGTGGGCGTGGGAAGGACAGAGAGTCAGGAGCCCTGGAGAAAGCCAGGGAGGACTCAGGAGGGAACCGGGCAGCAGCTGGATTGGGAAGTTAGGAAGAAGTTATCAGGGCAAGACATTTCCACATCTGGGAAGGAGGGTGTGGAATGAGGTCTGACAGGCAGGGGACCCGGAGAGCACAGCCCTGGGGTCCCCTGAGGGGTGTGGGCACACAAAGGCAGGGTGGCAGGTGGGCAGGAGCGGCTCACCGTCGTTGTCGATGAGGAAGGGGGTGTTGGGGGTCAGGATCTCATAGTAGCAGATCTGGCTGTACTGGGGTGAGCAGTCGCCGTCGATGGCTTCCACCCGCAGGATGCGATCGTACAGCTTCCCCTCTGTCACCGCGGCGCGGTACAGCCGCTCCACAAACACAGGCGCAAACTCGTTCACGTCGTTGACCCGCACATGCACGGTGGCCCTGCAGGTGCCGGCACAGGGGAGGGGCGAGGACGAGTCAGCCAGGGGCTCAGGGCAGGAAGGAGCACCCTGTCCCCAAGCCTGGGGCTATGACACGCTCCCCCTGTGCCTCAGTGGACTGCCCAAGCTAGGGTGACCAGTGTAAGGGGTCAGGAGCAAACCCAGGGACACCAGCAGCTGATTCCGGTGACTTCTGTACAGCCTGCTATAGGCTGGGCTGGCAAGTTCAAGGCAAAGTTAGGGGACTTTGTGTCCAGCACTTCATTCCATCTTAACAATCAGAGGTGGTGGTGCAATCAAGGAAAATGAGGCATAAACACCAAATTAAAACCAGCCACGGGGAGGATCACGTCATTGGCACAGTTGTCTAGCAAGGGCCTCCCTGGTGGCTCAAGGGATTGAGCGCTGCACTATGGGGCTTCTGCAGCCACTGAAGCACAAGTTTGATCCCCGGCCAGGGAGGGGACCCACATGGCACAGCAGACCTCTCCTGTCTCACCGCTGCTCCCCTCAGCAGTGGATTTCAGTCGATCTGCCTGCTCTGCTCCCTACTCTGTCTCTGGGGAATCCTCTCACCTCCCGTGCCTCTGGCCTGTGCCCCAGCTCTTGTGTGCGTAAATAAATAAAATCTTTAAAAAAAAAAAAAAACAAGTTGTCTGGCAGGAGCAGTGCACGTGTGCTCATGTGTGCTCAGGGTCCCCCCTCCTCAGGCACCCCCTGGCCAGATGGAGCTGGGGCTAAACCCTGTCCCTACCCAGGATCCAGATGGCCGGGCCCAAAGGCCAGAGTCCTCTCTCAGTGTGAGAAACTGAGTCACAAGGAGTGGTTTGTCTCCACAGCCACATAGCAGTCCAGGAATCCTGACTATCAACCTTTCTTCCCTTCTCAAATGAAAAGTTGGCCAGAGCTGAGCGTCTTTTACGCTGTGGCCATTTCCCGCGACCCTCACCTGCAGCTCTGGGTTGTGTGTTCTGAATCATGTGTGTGGGGGGCACTCAGCAAACAGGGGGGCAGCTGGAAGGAACCCAGATGTGTGCTGAATGCGCTCATCCTCTTCCTCCCCATCCTCCTCACCGTGTTAACTCCCATGTACTGTGTCCTGAGACATCAAGGTCTGTGCTGCAAGCTTTTTACACAAACCAACTCACTAATCGTCACAGCAGCCCAAGAAGGAGTGTCATAATTCCCATTTTACAGATGAGGAAAGCAGAAAGGTTAAGTGAGTTGCCCAAGATCAAAAGAGGCAGGGCCAGGATAGATTCCGCTAAGCTCCACTGCATGCTTCTGTCACTTTGCCTGGAGGCCCCTGCTGTAAAAGGACCCTGTCCCTAAACCCTACGAACTGAGAGGGGAGAGCGTGGGCAGGGAAGGCTGAGGCTTGGAGGCGTGGGAGAGAGCCTTATAGCGGGGCACAGGGGCGCAGGGCAGGGCTTCCTCACTTGTGGGACTTCTTGGTGTTGGCCCCATCAGGGCCCTCGCCACAGTCGTAGGCCTGGATGGTGAAGGTGTGCTCCTTCTGGGCTTCACAGTCCACCGGCTCCTTGGCCCGGATCAGCCCTTCTCCGGTCGCCTTATCCAGGATCACGGCCTCAAAGGGCACCCCAGACCCGTGGAGCCGGAAGCCACAGATCTCACCTGGCCGGGGGAGGGTAGGATGAGTGTCCTGTATCACCTCCAGCCTTTCCTCTCGTCTTGGCATCCGCCTCCCCTCTCCTCCCAAGCCCCCGCCTCTTCTTGTGTACGTGTGAAAGCAGCACTGATTCTCAAATGTACCCCAACCCCAGCTTCCCTGAGCAGCAACCCCTCAGAGCCACTGAGTGAGCTCTGGTAAAATCTGCCGCCCATGCTCTTTTCGCTGGCTCCCTTCACCCAACCGCATCGTCACTGCAACCCCATTGTCCCCTCCAGAGTCTGCTTGTTCCCCTCTCCCAAGGCCTCCTCCCACTGGCTCCCTGCTCCCCCTCCCAAGACATCCCTTCCTTCCCTTGCTCTCTGCCCCCCAACCTGGCCTAGCCACCCCCCAACCCCAATTACCCGCATAGCGCAGGGGAGCGTCCTTGTCCAGGGCGAAGAGTGGGGGGTTCAGCAGGACAGTGTTGTCATTCTCCATGACGATGCCCTGGTACTCCGCCTCAATCCATGGCTTGTGCTTGTTGGCTGGCCCCACAGCGAGAGGAGAGGGAGCCCTTGTGAGCTGGACCTCCACCCCCTACAGCCCTGGGGGACTGGCCACACCCCCACTCCAGCATCATCACCCATTCCCCACTCCTGCAGAAGCACCCACAGGAGCAGGAAGGGCTGAGGACAAGAAATCAGCTATTAAAGGAGTCAGAGGTTCTGTGGGAGGTCACTGACTTCTCCTAGAGCAAGATAGGCTGTTTCCATGGCAACAGCCTGTCCTGGGGGAAGGGGACCACTATGTCCCCTGGGAAACATGATCAGAAGACAGAAGATTTTCTTTAGGGCATTCAAGTGCTGGAGAGTGAGACTTGGGGTTCAGAGAGCACTGGGAAGCCCTTGGGGAGAAGGATTGATGGACAGAGTTTAGGGAAAGAAGATCTAGAAGTTTCCCGAGGTCCTGATTGCTTATCCTCTCCACCACCACCTCATTTCGATCCTGATCTCAGCATTGAATCCTGCCTTCTCCCAGCCAAGCCCAACCTAAGGCCATTCTCTCATAGTAGAGGGGAGAGGAGAAATAAATATAGGACAGAGGGAGGGACAGAGAAGGACAGGGATGGAGCAGAGAATCAGTGCCAAATAACTGGACCCAGCAGGGCCAACATCCTAAGGGATTAGCAAGCTGGCCTAGAAACACGACAGATCCCCTCCCTGCCTCTCACCCCCACACCCGAGAGAACACACTCATAGTCTGCACATTTCTAGGGCTACCAAACCCCACTCTTACTGAACCCCGCTTTTTATAGAGCTTCATGACTTCGTCCCACATCTTACTTAACCCACCCCCTTCCCTTCAACCACCAGCTAATCCGTATGGACACGAACTCTCCCGCCTCCGACCAGACTCAGCTCAGCCGTCTCCTCCCCAGGACCGAGCTCCCACTAGCCAGCTGAGGGGCCATGGGAACCGGCAGCATGTTCTTTGGAGCCCAGTCTTTTTCCTCTGCCTTCAACATCAGCCCCAATCTCAGCCTCCACTGCTCTCTCTAATCCCGCCATGCCACCTCCCCAGCATCCCAAGGCACATCGCTGATGGCCCATCAGTGGGACATGGTGGAGGAAGACGTATCATCAGAGGGAAACTGAGTCACCAAAAGGCAACTCAGTCCCAGTAGATCATGAGCAAGGTGTCCTGATTTCCACTCTTTGCTCCAACCACACCCCAAAAAGCCTTCTGATATGGGAAGGCCTGCCCTTTCTTGCTAATGAGCACCCGAACCCCCTCTAATGGCGGGTGGGGGGGCAGAAGATGGTGTTCAGAAGGCAGCACAGCAAGATGCAGACACGAGGTGAGGAGCCGCAGCGGAAGGATGGAGGGGCTGCACCTGAGACCAACAGCAGACACCCTCTCCACACCTCTGCCCCTGCTCCTTACCCTGGGTCTCCCTGTTCCTCTCCTCTGGGCCACCCACCCCCTTCCTTGCACTCTCTCCTAGCTCCCTCTCCTCCTTGACTCGCCTTTGCTTCCAGATTGCTCCTTCCTTCCTCTTTCATGTTTGCCTTCACCTGTACCCCGTACCTCCTCTTCCTCGCACCTTACCACCTCCTTCTCCTCAGTTTTCCCTCTCGCCCCTCATTTAGCACCCCCACACACCCACTTCTGCCCTTTCCTGCCTCCCTCCACCTACCTGGGCTCTCTCCCCCCACGCACACCCCCTCCCTCCTCGCCCCACTGGCCGCCTCACTCAGCTGAAGGTGTCTGCTGCTGCCAGAGAGGGCAGCTCCGGCCTGCAGCCCAGCGGTATGCGGCTTGAGGGGATGGCTGCAGAAGAACACGCCAAAACATACGTGCTCCGAATCGCTGAGCTGCAAGGAACACTTCTCCCCGGGATGGCAAGGCGAGGAAGCAGATGGAGCTGCCACGCACGCTTAGTGCAGGCACACCCCAGAGAAAACGGGGCGCTGAGAGAGATGCATGTCACCCCACAGGGACAAGTCCTTCTGAGACCTGAGCTAGCTCCAGCAGGGGGAGGTGGGGAGGGGAGGCAGAGACCCCAGGATGGGGATGCAGACCCAATGGGGCAAAATCCTCAAAAGGAGAAGCACATGGACAGACATGGACCAGGGACAAGGCGATGGCAAGGGTCATGTGAGCGGCCGGCAGGTCTGAGGAAAGCACAGGAAAGGGGGTGACGGGGAGAAGGATGCCTGTCATGTGCCAGCAAGGCTCACCAGCTCCTGACCGCCCCTGCCCCCACCGCCTGCGCCCGACCCCTTTCCTTGTGCTCCCCACCCACACCTGGCTCACCTTTGTTACAGGAGCTGGAGGGCAGCAGGGAGGCCAGCAAGAGGGGCAGCAGCAGGAGGGTCATGGTGTGGGGTGGGCAGGCAGGGCCAGGCGCTGACTCTCCCCTGGGAGCCTCCAGCCGGCTGGTGCCACCTTTGGGGGGGGAATGCAGGGGCGCTCGGAGCAGGGGAGGGCAATGAGCGGCCGCGGCCGGAGACAGGAAGGAGCCGCAGCGCGCACTAGTCCATTCGGCCGACCGAGCGGACCCCAACCCCGACGGCTGAAGCGGGGACTTGCTGTGGCTTCTGGTCGGCTCCCAGCCCCGCGTCCTCACTCTCTCCTCCCCACCCCATCCGCGCTACTGCAGGATGACGTCAGCACCGCCGGGCGCGGATTGATGCGGCCGCGGGCCAATCGGGGGGCCGGGGGGCTCAGGCGCTGCAGGGGGGGAGGGAACCAATGGGACCCGGGAGCAGGGGCGGAGAATGTGTTAGAGTTTTTTTCCCCCTGACTGCAATTTGGGGGAGCAGGGGAACTGCGGGGGCCGGGGAGGAAGCTGGAAAGCCGTAGAGGGGGTGGGAGACGAGGGGGACTTTGGGAGGTGAGAGAAACCTGAAGCCCGGAGGTGGGGAAGGGAGACGTCAACGGAGACCCAAGGGAGGCAGGCGAGGAGGGGCCGTATTTGCGTCACACACACACACCCCAACTCTGCATTAACCTCCTTTCACAGCGAGTCCCGCTGTCTCCTGGGAACCATGAGTTGAACCCACACCCTGGACCTGAGGGATGCCAGCATTTCAGGGTCCACCCAGGAGCTCCTAGGTGGGCAGCATGGCGGTGGCAAGAGCTGTGGATCTGGAGGGGTGACATGCTTGTGCGACACACACCTACCTGTGGGCAGTTCGCCACCAGGTGGGATTAGTCCCACTGTCTACCCTCCCCCCCTCCAAATTTCCCACCTTAAACCATGATGAAGCAGCCCAGCTGGTTCCAAGCCAAGGAAGTTGGTAGGGGAGAGCTTGGTGCGTATGTGCAGTTGGGGGCACAAGCCTTTAGCCCTCCCCCAGAAAGGTGGGACTACATCGCGCTGTCCAAGGTGGGGGAACCTGGGGTGAGGTATCAGTGACTACAGAGAGAGAGGACAAACCCTGGATCCCAAGCCAGAGGATGCAGTTGGAGCAGCTGACCAAACTCCTCCCCTCCTGCTGGAACTTTGAACTTCTGGCTGCTGAAGTCCTCTGGTGCTCCCCGCCTCCCTGCTAATGACCTGAGGGCTGTCTGCGAAGCCAGAGGTGGGGAGGCAGCTTGGAAACGCTGTCAGAGGCAGCTGTGGGGGCATTATGGACTTTCCATCCTATAGAACCCTGTCCAGTTGGCTGGCCCTTCACTCCCCAACAACTCCCCCTGATTTGGGCTTCCTGACTCAGTCCGGGAATCTCTGGATGGGTGAGCCTGGAAGAGCCCCCACTCTGTGCAGAAAGCCGAGCCCCTGCTGTGGGAGACAGCCCCTCGGGACTCTGAGATGGATTCTGGGGCTGCCCCCCAGTGGGCTGGTGGCCAAAACTGACCTTCAAAAAGACTCAAGTCCCCGCCTGAGTGCCAGCCCAGACCCTGCTCCAGGCTCCTTCCACAGGAAAAGCGAGGACAGGTACAACCTTGCCAAGTCCTTGCCCCTCCCTTAGGCTGCAGACAGCAACCCAGACTCATCAGGGGCTGGGGGGGGGGGGGGGAGGGGGAGGAGGGAGGAAGGAAGGAAGCCTGGTAGGAACTCTTATTGCAAAAGGGCCCCAGTTTATAAAACCCGGGTGAGCACAGCCATTTACATAAGCCTGTCCCGGGACTGTGGGACCAGTGGGGAGTCTCCCAGTCCCACCTGCCACCTGCACCCCCTGCCTCCTCACCCCGTAGCCTATAATTCTCCTGAATCGTGATCATCCTCTCGGCCAGCTTGGACAATGCCGCCCAACCTCACTGGCTACTATCGCTTCGTCTCACAGAAGAACTTGGAGGACTACCTGCAAGCCCTAAGTAATGGCCTCCCACACCCCAGACCCCTCTCGCTCCTTCCCTCCTTCCCTCTCCTCTCGGGCTCCAGAACCATCAGGAAGTGGGATTGGGGGGCTGCGGTTGCACGCTGGAGAGGTCTGGGCTCTGGCACCTGACTTGGGCTGCATTTCCAGTGGGGCATTGCTCAGAGGGAGCAAATCCGAAAGCTCCCAGCCCCGAGGTGCCTCACTGCACCCCTACTAAGAGTAGCCTCCACAGACATCAACGTGGCCGTGCGGAAGATCGCACTGCTGCTCAAGCCCGACAAGGACATTGACCAGCAGGACAGCCACTTCACGGTGAAGACCCTCAGCGCCTTCCGCAACTATGTTATGGAATTCGAGGTGGGAGTGGAGTTCGAGGAGGACCTGAGGGTCATCGATGGACGCAAATGCCAGGTACTGGTCTCGGGCTTGGGCGTGTGGATGAGCAGGTGGCCTCACAGGTTAGAGCAAACGGTGCCTCACCCAGCCAGGGCCAGAGCCATGATTTCCTCCAAGTTCCCCGGGATGACAAGCTCCTGGTGCACCCCACCAGCACTCCTTCTCCCCCATTTCATCCCTGCCCCCTCTTATCACCAGCCCAAGGAACAAAAAGAGCATGTCACCCTCAAGCCAGTGGGCAAACATTTGCTAAGTCTAGCCTGGGACCCTGCAGGTCTCTGCAGTCCTTTCCTTTAGCCTGCTTAACGCCACCTGCCTCTTCCTGTTCTCCAGCGCTCCCGTTGGTCCACTGTGCAGATGGCCCAGTACTCCGCGATAGCCCCGTAAGCTGCGTTTCCCCTGGTATTTTGCTCTTGACATTCTCTCTCTTGTCCATACGCCATCCATAGGTTAAATCACGTACATGCCCGCTTTTAGCTACTCCAACATGCATTCCCCAGCCAGAGCCACCTCCTGGGAACCAGGGTGCCATTTAAGCTCCCTGCACAATATTTCCATCTGCCTGCCTTAACACGAAACCTAAATTATTTTCCTACCCAAATCTAGTCCTGCCTTTACACCGACTCTCCATTAAGGGCAGTAGCAGGCCAGACCAGTGAGCTGGCAGTCAGTGGCCTGGCAAGACCTGGTCAGTGTCTCGTGTCCCCTCCTCACCTGTGTGTCCCCAACACGCACATATACACATACACAAGCACTGCGTCTAGTTTGTCAAGAAATATTTTTTAAAAAAGATTTATTTATGCATACAAGAACTGGGGTACAGGCCAGCGATGTGGGGGGTGAGAGGATTCACCAGAGACAGAGCGGGGAACAGAACAGGCAGATCAACAGCAGCGGGTGAGGCAGGAGAGGTCTACTGAGCCCTGTGGGTCAGCTCCGGGGTCAGGAGCAGGAATCAAAGTGCTGCAGTGGCTGCGGTCTGCTTCATAGCTCACTGCTTACCCCCTTGCACCACTAGGGGGCCCCTGTCAAGAAATCTTATATCTTCTACATTGCATCTAATTTTTCAAAAGCTTTATAACTTCTACACTGTCCAACATAGCAGGTACTAGTCAGAGCTAGAGAATAAACATTTGAAATATGACTAACCCCAATTAAGATGTGCTAACCTTATGAAATACATACTGCATTTTTAAAATACAAAAAATATAAAACATCGTTCAACTACAAAGAATATAAGACATCCCACAAGTCTTTGTATTGAACGCATGCTGAAATTAGTCTTTTGGATATGTTAGGTTACATACTTTATTAAAATTAAATTTCATTTGTTTCCTTTTACTTTTTTAATGTGGCTACTAGGCGTTTTTTAATTATAAGTGTGGTTTGCATTTATGATCCATTAAATTTTTATTGACCATCACTCTGCTCTCATGGCTTCTCATTTCTTCCTTTCTAGCCTTCCTCACTATCACCACCTACCTCAGGCCCTCCTTTCTCAGCTGGGGCCCAAAATTGTGGCTAATTCAGTCTACATACTGTAGCCACAAGGATCTGCTTAACCGTGAAGTGGGCCATGTCCCTCCCTGACTTATACCCTTTCAGTGACAAGCTGCATTCTGGGTAAGGTCCATTTGCTTCACAAGGCGTCTGAGGGTCCTGGAGCTTCTGAGCTACACATTTGGCAGGACCTGTCACAGGAGAGAGCTCATCAACCCCCATGGCAATGCCCAGACCCACCCAGCTCTGATTCAGGGAACTCGATCCTTCATTCTCATGGATGCTTCAGCAGTCCTTAAAAAGAAAAAGAGGGGGCCTCCCTGGTGGCGCAGTGGGTTGAGCGACTCACTATGAGGCAAACCGCAGCCACTGCAGCACGAGTTCGATCCCTGCTGCCTGCCAGAGAGGGGACCCACATGGTGAGGCAGACCTCTCCTGCCTTGCCCCTGCTCCCCTCAGCAGTGTACTTCCGTTGATCTGCCTGTTCTGCTCCCTGCTCTCTGTGGTGAATCCTCTCACCCCCCCCCCACACACACCTCTGGCCTGTACCCCAGTGCTTGTATGCATAAATAAATAAATCTTTAAAAAAAGAGCGAGAGAGAAAAGAGACGCCCTGGTGGGGCTGATCTGTCTCCTATCCCACAGGTCCCTTGAGGCCAACAAAGTCCATTCTTAATCACCCCCATCTCCAGCGTCACCCCTGGTTATCCTGCTCTGTCTCTTCCCTGGCCCTCTGACCACTGTAGACAAGCAGTGGGCCCCACTGGTGGCCTCTGGGAATGGGGAAGGGCGTTCTTTTGAGTCAGAGCAGCCGCTCAGAATGAAGGGGCTGGAGCAAGTGCTAGCTAATGTTTGGGGGGGTTAGTCCAGCCAGTGTAATGGGATGCATTTTGGGTGTTCTGCCCTCACTTTTCCCCTACAGACCATCGTGACCTGGGAGGAGGAGCAACTGGTATGTGTGCAGAAAGGAGAGGTCCCCAACCGAGGCTGGAGACACTGGCTGGAGGGAGAGATGTTGTATCTGGTAAGCTGGATGAGGGCCGGGAGAGTGGCTCCAGCTGGGGGTGACCTCCTTGCCCAAGTCAAACGAGTCTACTCCTCCCAACCTCCCCACCTCCCCAGTTCCCCAAGGGAGAAAGACAAAAGCACTGGGAGGAGTAGAGAGAGGAAAAAATAGAGGAACTGGGGCCAGCCTGTTTGCAAGTCAAACGAAAGATCATAAATCAGAACTGGAGATAGATGTAACCATTTACACTCCTAACCCCGCTACCTTCCTTCCTCTGGCGTGAAATGTCAAGGTTTGGAACGAGACAGTTCCCCATCCATCTCATGCTGGGGCTGCTGTGTTCTGAAGGACTCAGCGGAGGTCAAGGACCTTGTCACAGGAGCTCCTGCTGCAAGAACTTTCTTCTTGTCCTTCCTACTCTGTCCCCAGGAGCTGACTGCGAGGGATGCCGTGTGCGAGCAGGTCTTCAGGAAGGTCAAGTAGGCAGAGTGACCCGAATTCCCTCCGGGCAGCACCAGTCCAGGGCTCCTCCTGGGGGGTGCTCCTTCCAGGCCAGGCTGACCCAGGTCAGCAGTCCCTCGCCCAGGCCCTTCCCCTCCCTCAGGGCCCATCCTCACCCTCTCCCATATTAACATGTCAACCTGCAACTTGCAGCCCCAGGCCACAATCCCTCTTTCGCTCAGTCCTCCAGCCAGT
The DNA here is from genome assembly GCA_019455555.1 of Galemys pyrenaicus. NCBI lineage: Eukaryota > Metazoa > Chordata > Mammalia > Eulipotyphla > Talpidae > Galemys > Galemys pyrenaicus. The sequence continues at coordinate 9,280,846 of JAGFMF010011958.1, read as the reverse complement.
ATTCTGTTCACATCCTCCTCTCCACATCAGGGCCTGGTCGCCTGGATAAAAGAAACAGGCCAGGGGAAAGGCCCTTTGAGAATAACCCATCTCGACTCTAGTTTATTTGGCCTCTTATTTTTCCATCTAAAAAAGCTCCAAGTCTTCGGGATTACTGCCTATCAAACCCTATCATGCTGAACTTTTTGGGAAACTGTCTGGGGTTCAGGAATTTAAACAGGAGTGACAGGCAGTCTTTCTGCCCATTTCATTGTCCTTATTCATTAGAAAGCCCCACTTGCTCAACAGAACCAGGCCCAAGACTGCCCCTCCCCCTTCCCTTCCTCCTACACACACAGACCCATTTGGGTAACATTTGTCCTGGTTGTCTGACACTTGCTCCTACACATGGGGAAGAGGGATGGAAAGGGGGCAGATGGGAAGCTTCTAGATAGTGATGCTTGAGAAGGATAGGCAGCAAGAAGGCCAGAAAAGACAAGAAAGGAAAACAGATGGAGGCCAAAGGATGGAAAGATGGGGACATGGGGGTGTTTCAGCAACCATAGGGAGAAGACCCGCAGGCCTGGCCATGGAACCCTCTGCTTAAAGGCCAGCAAGGCCGGAGACAGAGGATCAGCGGGGAAGCGCTGAGCAAGGCACCACACTTAGGGTCCCAAAACCACTGCCCTGGAAAATAGCCCAGAAGGTAGGTCCTGTTCAGGGCCTGGGCCAGTTCTAGCCTCCTGACACCTCCCTAATCCAGAATCTTGTTGTTGTTGTTTTTAATTTATTTATTTATGCATAGAATAGCTGGGGTTCAGGCCAGAGTCACAGTAGGTGAGAAGATTCACCAGAGACAGAGTGGGGAGCAGAACAAGTGGATCCACTGAAATCCACTGCTGAGGGGAGCAGCAGGCAAGACAGGAGAGGTCTGCTGCGCCATGTGGGTCCCCTCCCTGGCCAGGGATTGAACTCATGCTGCTGTGCCACAGGTCTTCACAGTGGGGTGCTCAACCAGCTGCCACCAGGGAGGCCCTAATCTAGTGTTGATTCTTCCAGAATAAAAGTCCTGTGGGACAAGAGACAGAGAGGAAGGCTCAGTGTGGGTGGGAACAGAGTCTGGCTGGGGAAGGGAAAGGGGGGGTGGTGCTGGAAAGTCCCTGGCCAGTTCTCATTAGATGAGCCCCCACCCCTCTTCCTGCATTGATTGGGGCCCTATGACCTCAAGAGTCACTGGGGTTCTGGCCAAGAACTCAGCTACACTGATCCTACCCTACAGCCCAGAAAACATTTGGAAAAGCAAAAGAAAGTGGAAACAGATTTGATTACACCCAGCCCAGACCCTCTTAGATGCCCCCAGCTGAGTGGGGAGTGGAGCGCCCTCCTCTGGGCAGAGCCCCCCCCCTTTGAAGCTGCACAGTTGGAAGCTCCAAGGGCTGCTGCTTCCTCCTTTGTCCCTTTGCAAGGGAGAGCATAGCAGAGCCACTGCTGTGCGCTCACCCTTTGTCTAAGTCGCCAGCTCAACACAGTGTCCAAGCCGCTCCCCGCAGGGCTGTCATCTGCATGTCCTGTCAGTCCAGCCACCTTGCTGGAGTCTCGCCTGAGGGCCTGGACCAGGAGCATGAAGGCCCACACGGCCACTGTCAAGTCCAAGAGAAAGCAACCCGTCCCCCAAACTCCTGCAACGTGAACCTTCACTCCATCGACCTCACGGTCCACACCCACCCAAACCCTCGGGAGCCAGAGTTCCAGGTGTCTGGAGACCCCCAACTGCACACAGGCAATCAGAGGAGGATGGAACAGCTCCAGAGGCATCACCAAAGATGTGGGGAGTCTCCACCCAACCGCCCCCAACCTAAGACTTTGGGGAGCCAGGGCTGCTGTTTCCTCTGTGAGCAGCAGGGGGCGCTGCTCACTGCAGTGAGGGTCAAACCCACAAACTTCTGTCTTCCCTTCTGACAAAGCTTCTTGAATGTTCCATTACCCATCTTTCTCTCCCCACCCCCCCAACTTACAAACTCAACAGCACCGTTTATCCTTAGATGGAAGAGCTGGTCCCCATGGGCACCAGCATGAAGAGAAGGCAGGGGAGGTGACGATGGCAAAGAATGGCTGGGTCCCCGGGGTCCCCCTCCCCAAACCCTTCGGGGGCATACATAGCTGTCTTTGACTCTGCCAAGCAGCGTCAGCCCCAGAATGATGATCAGCCTTCCAGAGGGTGTGTTTCCGCGTGTGATGAAGCAGCTGCGTTTTCAAGCCGAGCCCCGGCCCTCGCACTCCAGGCCCAAAACACCAGCTGGTCACAAACAGCCTTTCAGCCGAACCCAGTGATCTTAGCCCTCGTCCTTTGAGCCAGTCTGATCCTTGTGCTCAGAAGAGACTGACCCACAGTGGGCGCAGGGCAGGGTGTGCTTCTGAGCGGGGACCACCGGCTGCCCAAGGACTCCGGTTCTGTGTTCTGGTTGGGGTGGGGAGGGGGCAAAAGAAGCAGGAGCAGCAAGGGAGTGCACCCCCCAACACACACTGCCCCTCTCTCCCCTCAGCTCGGTCTCGTGTATGCCCCCCACCCCACCTTCCCACACTGGAAAGGGGCCAGGTGAAGGCAGGAATTTCCTCGCACTAAAGCACAAAGACAATCCCAGCCGGAGCCCTTCCTGGCAGCAGGGGACCCTGCGGCCTCTGCAAATCCTAGTGTCCCTTCCCCCACCCGGTCGTCAACCCCTAGAGGCAAAAACCACATCTGGGACAAGGGTTCCCAAAGACTCCTTCATTGGGTCCGATATGTCTGGGGATGTGGGGATGAAGAGGAGGGTGGTGGTTGCTCCTCCCCCCCCCCCCCCCCCCCCCCCCCCCACCGCTTCTCCACTGGCTCTCGGTCCTCTAGGGGCTGGTTCCCTTGCCAGCCTGGTGCCACCTCCAGCACCCCCACCCAGCCTTCTGGGAGAGCTCCCAGGATATCCCCCCTCTACCACCACCCCCCTCAGTGATGATGGCACCTACGCCATCAGGTTCCCCAGGAACCAATCTGGAGTCACCCAGGGTTGTGTCCATGATTATGGACAGGTGAAGATGGGGGACACTGAAAGTAAAGGAGAAGATGGAAAGGTCAAGGTTGGGGTGGACTGGTGGGCTCTGTGAAGGGCCCTGATGGAGCCATTGTGGGTTTGTGTAGGAAGGGAAAGACAGAAACAAAGGTAGTGGCCAAGGTGTCTGAAGCCCAGGGTGACGGCCCAGAACCAGCTCCCGCTGGTTCTCAGCCAACAAGGCGTCTCTGGGTCAGCTCTGTGGGCACCTACGGTCCACACTGAATGTCCACCCCCACCAGAAGCCATTTCAAGGTCAGGGACACGAGGTAAGTTCACCTGCCACTCTGACCCTTTCGGCAAGAGCAAGAGATCCCTGTCTTCTCAAGGACGTCCTGGCTCCACCAAGCTGAGGATGATATTCTCACCTCCCTCCTCCTACCCCAAGTCCCACTTCCCTCTGCCCCCACCTGGGGGGAGGGGAGCCCTAGGAAGTTCTGTTCTTTCCCCCATGGGCAGCACCCAAGCAGAGCGTCACCAGCAGTCAGAACACTGGGTTCGCAGTAAAGCTCTTGCCTCAGAGGCTCTAGATGAATCTAAAATAGTACCCAAATTAAGAGAGAGTCAGACACAGGTCAGGTGAGCAGACTCGTGTAAAACTGCGCCTTTTATTAGTGATATGGGTCACAGCTACAAGCCACCAACTTCCATAGATGAGCCACATCTATTGGTCAGACAAAGCAATGCCGAGAAAACTTCCATCCTCCCGGGGATTTTGTGAAGATTCCTTGTAAAATCACTCAGCAGAGTACCAGGAATAGAGGATCCCCTGACAAAAGTTAGTTCTTTCCGCTTTTGTTATCGCCTACCTCTCCTCTTGATTGAAATTCTCTTAATTGGAAGCGAAGCAGTGTACTCCACAGTCAAGGGTGACGCATCACTGCCTGTGGCCAGCACCCTTCCCACACCTCATTTATACCAACGTGTAAGTGACTGACACCGGCATTTTTGAGCCAGTATAGCCCTCACCTTGGCTCTCAGAGCAGGCAAAAGGTCTCAGGGAGTGGGTGAGGGTGGGATAGTGGGAGTTGTCTCTCTTCTCTCACCCCAGCGTCTCAGACTGGAGTCTCTCCCTGAATCCAGAGCCACTCACCTTCAGATTTAAAGTCCATACAAAGCTCTCAGGGTGTGGGAGATTTGTGCTGAAATTGCCACTCTGAACTTGTTCTTTTGAACAGTCTGCTGTCGTGGAAATGCAGTCCTTGATTCTCAGGACTCAGAGCACGTGCTACCTGGGCCTCACCTTCTTCTGTGATAGCCAGCCTCCAAGATGGCTGCTTCCTGGCACCCCATCTTTGTATGGTCCCTTCCTACACTGTGTCAGGATTGGTTTGTGTGACCAATAAAATATGGCTCCAGAATGGAAATACTATGCAGCCCAGAAATACCACTCATGAGCATCTACAGAATAGAAAACATCAATAAAACCCCCCACATGTTCCACAGTGTCCATGGCAACATAATTTACAATGGTTAGAGCATGGATCTGCCAAAATGTCCATCAGTGGACCACTGGACCAAGAAGATGTAGTATTACCACACCATGGAGTATTATATGGCCATAAGAAAGGATGAAAGGCAGCCATTTTCAACAAAGTGAAGGGAATTTGAAAGAATTATGTACAGCAAAGTAAGTCAGAACCACAACTAAAGCCTCCAGACATGCACACAGCAGACAATTCAATAATCTAAAACAGTTTCAAAAACCATTGGGCATTACTGCACATTCTGAAGGTCCTGAGGTTAAGGAGGAAGACGGGAAGGAGACAAGTGGGCCCTAAGGATGGTAGTGGGGAAAATGATCCTTCAATGGGATCATTCTATAAAAAATATTAATCTTTGAATAAATGAATAAGTACATTTTGGTGACTTCCACTGGTAAGCATTCCCTTATTTGTTTCTTTTCTAGGAAAAATCAGAATGCTAGCTGGAGTGATTCAATTTTTAGTATTTAGAGCACTCTGAGTTACTAAGAAAATGCTAATCAACACTTAATCATTTTTATTGTATAAAATATCTTCTATTTTCTTAAGTGTTTGATCGTTCTTTGCTTTCAGTTGCTTTGTTCCTAATTATTTGTCTAGGCACTATTGGACTCATCTGAATCTTTATTATCAAAATATAATTTCCTCTAAAGACAATATTTTATTCCTCTCGAGTGTTTAGCAGAGATAGGCAAAAAAAATTTTTAAACACCTTAAGTTTATGTCAATGGATTTTTTGACAGGAGCACTAAGACAATCAAGGGAGGAAAGAATAGTCATTTCAAAAAAGAAAAAAGAATGTGACAGCAGGGTACTATGTCACTTCTAAGGCTGGTTTGTGTTTTATAACTTCATGTCTATAGTTACCAATACTGCATTGTACACTTAAACACGTGTTAAGGAAAATCTCAAGTTAAGTTCATGCCACAATAAAACAAACATATTTTCTTTTTTATTAATTAATGTATTTATTTTTCTTACAATGTTTGCTTTCTTTTCTTGGTGTAGTCCCCTTAGAATTTCCACCACCATGGGCCTCCCTGGTGGCGCAGTGGGCTAAGCAACGCACTATGAAGCAAACCGCAACCACTGCAGCACAAGTTCGATCCCTGCCTCCGGTCAGGGAGGGGACCCAAATGACACAGCAGACCTCTCCCGCCTCACCCGCTGCTCCCCTCAGCAGTGTGTTTCAGTCAGTCTGCTCCCCGCTCTGTCTGGTGATTCCTCTCACCTCCTATGACTCCGGCCTGTACCCCAGCTCTTGTATGCATAAATAAATAATTCTTTTAAAAAAAAGAATTTCCACCACCAATTCACCCATGCACCATCACCACAGTTCCTTGGCTCCTCCCGTCCCTACCCTGACCCCAGTCCCTTCTTCTTCCCTCCCTAATGCTCTAATTTGTAGTTGTCTGTTTATTTTTGTTTTGTTTAGTTTTGGTATTGTCATTGTTATTGATGTTGTTATTATTTTTCTTTTCTTGATCCCCTATATTCCTCCTATGAGTGAGACCATCTGGTATTTTTCTTTTTCCTTCTGGCTTATTTCACTGAGCATAATCCCTTCAAGCTCCATCCATGCTTCTGTGGATGTCTCTAGTTCATCTTTTTTGATTGCTGAGTAATATTCCATTCTGTATATATACCATGTTTTCTTGATCCAGTCATCTTTTGGGGGGCATTTGGGTTGATTCCAAGTCTTACCTATTATAAATAATGGTGCAATAAACATAGGGATGCATAAAACAAAAATGGTATCAAAAGAGACATTTTGGCATCAGTCTTGCTCATTCTCCCTTAGATCACTCTGGGGAAAGCCAGTGGCCATGGCCGAAGGACACTCAATTGCCCTAGGAAGACAGCCATGTGGCATGGAACTTAGGCCTGCACATGGCCATGCCAGGGCGCCATCTTGGAAACAGACCACCCACCCACAGTTCAGCCTTCACATGACTGTAGCCTTTGACAGACTCTGAGCCCAAACCAATCCCCTGAGCTGCTTCTGAATTTCTGACTCTCATAAGCAATGAGAAATAATACAGGATATTCTAAACTGATACCTGTGCAAACAGTTATTGCACCTCAGATAGCTAACATACAGTCTCAAGTTTTAACTTCATCCCAAATGACCCTCTTCCTAGAGTTATAACATCAATATTTTCCAAGTTAACAGTAGAAATGGGGGGCAGGAGCCTTGGAGCAGTAAATACCTGTTGGATACGGCCCTATACTCATATCATAGGCCCTTCCATCCTGGCTCTACGGCCAGACACCAGCTACGCACCCAGCACCAGGACCCACATCTCAGCACTTGCCCCTCTGTAAGTGTACAGAGTGACGTTCAGAGATAGGCAGGTGTCTCTTTCCTTCCTCGCTAAGGTCCTGGAGGCCCATCTGAGAATCCAGTTCTTCTCTGGTAAATTGTTTATTTATTTATTTTTAAAGATTTATTTATTTATGCATACAAGCACTGGGGTACAGGCCAGAGATGTGGACGGTGAGAGACACAGTCGGGAGACACAGTGGGGAGCAGAACAGGTGGATCTACTGAAATACACTGCTGAGGGGAGCAGCAGGCAAGACAGGAGAGGTCTGCCATGCCATGTGGGTCCCCTCCCTGGCTAGCAGCAGGAATTGAACCCGTGCTGCAGTGGCTGAGGTTTGCTTCATAGTGTGTTGCTTAACCCACTGCGCCACCAGGGAGGCCCTGGTCAATTGTTTAAAGGAGACTCCATCATCTTTAAGTGATACCCCACCCCTTTCACAAATGTGTGATCTTATCTTGCAGCCTTAACAGGACAAGTGCAGCTGTATGCAACCCAATAAGCCTGCAGCATGAGAGGGAGAGAGAGAGTATGCTACCTGAGGCAGGGATGCTACACCTTTGCTGGTGGGAAGCTAGCTGACACATTCTCAGAAGGCAGAGCAGCAGGACTGGAAAGAGCCACACCTGGGCTGGCAGCTATACCCCAAAGTATAAGAACTCTCCGGGGCCCTCCCCACCCTCCAGGACCAGCACAGTGACAATAGAGTCAGAGTTTCTTTGCTGAAAAAAGGGAGCATGAAATCTGAAAAGAAATCTGCACTCCTATTTATTGCAGCACTATTTACAATACCCAAGACATGGAAACAACCCAAATGTCCCAAAACAGACCATGATCAAGAAGATGAGAGCTATACACCCAGTGGAATACTACTCAGCGATCAAAAGGTAAACACACCATTTGCAGCAACATGGATGGAGCTGGAAGGGACTCTGCTAAGTGAAATAAGTCAGAATGAAAATGATAAATACCGATGATTTCACTTATATACGGAATATAGAGCAACTGTACAAAATGTCAAGGGAAAGACAAAGTTCACAAGCTGACCATAGATCTGGGGCAAACAGCAGTGGTGGAGGAGGGATGGAGGATAAAAATAGGTGATGAAAGAGCATATGGTGGTGAGAGAACTACTGGAACTATACCTGAGAGGAGAAATCAAATACTGTACAAAAATGAGCAACAGTGTAAGAAAACACAAGGCTCAAGGGTGCCTTACATCCATGGGACTACTGTCTCCCACTAAAGGCCAGGACACAACATGGGGGGCAAGGGGTTGTGGGGGGACAGGTCACGGTGTAATGGCCAAACTTCATAGGGAACTATAAAGGGGCAAGGTCAGGCTCAGTGAACTTCACTCCCTCGGCCTCCAACTCAGGAGAACAGAAAGGCGGCCTGGGTGCCTCTCTTGGCCTTCTGCCTCCTCTCCAGCAGCAGATCATTGTGAATCCTTTCCAGAAACACCTCCAAAAACACCCCAGGAGATAATGTTTAACCATTGTCTGGGCATCTCCAAGCCTGGTCAAGTCAACACTAAAACTAAACATCCTGTAAAGTAAAAGCAGAGTATTTAACTTCCAAAGGTCATGAGGCAAATAAAAGCAGAGCTAAGATTTGAACCCGAACAGATTGGCTCGAGAGGATCCAACCATCAACCTCAGCACTGCTGATGGCATTGAATTGGTAGCCAGAGAGTTTGTGTTGTGGGAGGTGCTGATTGTGGCCAGCACCCCTGCCTCTGCCCATTAGATGCCAGTAGCGTTCGTCCCAGCTGCGAAAACTATAAATCTCTAGACATTGTCAAATACCCCCTGGGGAGCAAGATGGCTCCTAGTTAAAAAAAAAAAAAAGCCACTGACTCTGCCTCTCCAAGCAAGTCATATTTATTGACTGTTTGCCAAATGCTGGGCACTATCCTGAGGAATCTTGACTATTAGCTCCTTTAATCCTCCCATGCAGTGGTTACCATTGTCCTCAACCACAAATTTTCTTTAAAAAAAAAAAAAGATTTATTGGGACTCCCTGGTGGTGCAGCAGGTTGAGCGTCGCACTATGATGCATCTGCTGCACAGCAGTGCGAGTTCGAGCCCCAGCCAGGGAGGTGACCCACATGGCCCAGTAGACCTCTCCTGTATCACCCACTGCTCCCCTCAGCAGTGTATTTCAGTTGATCTGCCTTTTCTGCTCCTGGCTCTGTCTCTGGTGAATCCTCTCACCTCCCACACCTCTGGCCTGTACCCCAGCTCTAAATGCATAAATAAATAAATAAATCTTCAAAAAAAAAAGATTTATTATACACACAAGAGCTGGGGTGCAGGCCAGAGGTGCAGGGTTGAGAGGATTCACCAGAGACAGAGTGGGGAGCAGAACAGGTGGATTCACCGAAATCCACTGCTAAGGGGAGCAGCACGTGGGACAGGAGAGGTCTGCTGCACCATGTGGGGTCAGTTCCTTGGCCAGGGATTCAAGTCATGCTGCAGTGGCAGCTGATAGCTTCATAGTGCTGCACCTTAACCCCTTGCACCACCAGGGAGGCCCTCAACCTCAAATTTTCTATGTTAGCAGTACCTGGGTTTAAACCTGGTAACCCTGGCCCAAGAGTCCATATGCTTAGTCACTAGGGTACCTGAGGCCTGTGGTGACCAGAAAATATAGAGTTGGCCAGAGAGTCACAAATGTCTTGCAAATGCAAGACAGTGGAAACTGGGAGATCATCTTGTGGCTGGCACAGATATGAGGGAGGAACAGCACAGAGTAGAGGTAGAAATTATGAAGGAAGAGTTATGAATGGAGTATGTGCCAGGATAATCAAGAGGCTCGGACTTTATCTTGTGGATCAGTCATTGAAAGGTTTTAAGCTGGGGAGGGCATAATGGACTGACACACTCCTTTGGGGTCATTTAGCCCCTGCCCCAAAATCCTTAATCTATAGATAGATAAAGAAGCCAAAGCCCGACCTTGCAGGCTGGACATCGCTCAAGGAGCATGCAGGCCAGACCCAGCTCTCCCTAGAGTCACTTTTCTCCCTTGAATCCCTGATCTGTCCAATTCTCTACTGGCCTCCAAGGACAGCAGCACAGGGCCCCACCCCAGCTGGCCTGAGTCTCGGCTCTCGACCCTTCCTTATGTCTCTCCTTACCTGCCACTGGGCACAGAAGCCCCAACAAATCCTGGCCCAGGACAGGCTGTCCAAAGAAAGGAAACTACTCTGATCCCCCAGTCCAGGTCTCCCTCAGATGTTTGGATTCCCAGAGAGGGGGCCCGCCTCTCTAAAGAAGCCTACCTTGCAGGTAGGGAAACCCAGGCTGCTCCTCTTGAGCACTTCCCCACACGGGACAGCAGGTGGCAGCACCGACAGGAAATTACAAAATGAAACCAAAAATAGAAATCCAAAGTGTGAAAATGTCTGTCCACTTCCTGGGCTCGTACCCTTGTGCTTCCTCTGCTTTCTCCCCGTGCACCCTGCACCTCACCCCACCCCCAACTCATCACAGTTGGTGTGTGCAGGTCCCCAAACAGAGATGGGGGGACTGAATAGCAGGAGGGAAGCAAGGAAACTTCAAACTGTAAGCACATGACGGTCCCCTCCTCCTGCTTCTGCCCGGTGCCTGTCTTCTGTTAATGAGAAACAAAACCCAGCGAACACAGGGGCAAAGGGCTCTCTGTTCAGTGAAATTCCTGTAATGTTATTAAGTCAAAGGTCAAAGGTGTGCAAACGGGAGGTGGGAGAGAGCTGAGACAGCAGGATACCAATTTGTCTCTTGATGGGTGCTCCCCAAGGTTGAGAGGATCCATGTCTGGCCAAGTTTGTATCTCAGGACAAACGGATTAAAGATGCCCCAGAGCCTGGAGCTAGATGCACCTTCAGGGCCATGGCCTCATCCCTCCTGTCCGATGACAATGAGCATTTTAAATAGATGTATTTAGTAGTGATTACAGTGACTTAATAACATTGCAGGAATTTCATTCAACAGAGAAAACTTCGAATCCACTGTTATTGTGGTAACATTGGTTTATAACATTCAGTAGGTTTCCGGGGGACAGCATTGTAGTTCTGCATCTATAAACACTACCTTATGGACCCCACCTGAACTCTGGTTTCCATCCAAAGGAGAAGCCTCTTTTAATCATCCTCATAGTTCTATACCTATACCCTGATAAAGTCACACTTACTTTGGAGCATTCCACAGATAGGAAACCACATCTCAGTTGAGAACTGAGTCTTAACTTTTCAGATTCCTGGGTTAATTTGGGTTTCTTTGTTGTTCTGTTTTGTTTTTAAATATTTATTTATTTATTTATGCACACAAGAGCTGGGGTACAGGCCAGAGTCGCGGGAGGTGAGAGCATTCACCAGACAGAGTGGGAAGCAGAACAGGCAGACTGACTGAAGCACACTGCCCCCAGGGCAGCAGCAGGTGGCGAGCGGCAGCTGGCATCAGGGATCGAACTCGTGCTGCAGTGGCTGCGGTTTGCTTCATAGTGAGTTGCTTAACCCACTGCGCCACCAGAGAGGCCCCACCTGAGAGTTAATTTGTATAAAGAAACCAGGGAATGGAATAGAGTCTCCCCCTCATGCCTTAAGCCATAGTCTTGAGTATGTTGCATTATGGGCCCCACATTACAATATCATTTTTGCTTTAAACAGAAATGGGTATTTTTTTTTAAGTTTTTTTTTTTTTTAATCATACAAGAACTGGGGTGTAGGCCAAAGATGCAGGGGGTGAGAGGATTCACCAGAAACAGAGTGGGGAACAGAACAGGCAGACCGACTGAGATACACTGCTGAGGGGAGTTGCAGGCGAGGCAGGAGAGGTCTGTTGCGCCATGTGGGTCCCCTCCCTGGCCGGGAATCGAACTCTTGCTGCAATGGCTGAAGCCCCACAGTGCAGTGCTCAACCCCTTGCGCCACCAGGGAGGCCCTCGTCTTCATTCTTGAAGAGCAACATTTTCACTGAAAAAGTTGATAATTTTCTTTCAGTGCTTTAAAAATGTTCCACCATTGTCTGGTCTGTGCGTGGTCTTCGGTGGGAAATCTGTGCTATTGACAAGTTTGTTCTCACTACGCATTGAGTTCTTTTTGTCTGGCTGCTTTCAAGGTGTTCTCTTTGGCCTTGACTTTCAGCACCTTGACTTGCCTGGGTGTGCTTTTTTGTTTACTCTCAATTCTGCTTTCAGGTTCCTGGGTTTCTTGAGCCTCCATTGTATTTATGCCTCTCTGGCTCACAGGTAGTCCCAGCAAGTCTTAGCTTCTACCTGCAGGTGGCAGCAGAGAGCTTTCCGTTCCAGACCTGCATTTGTCTCCTCCCTCTGCTGTGATTGGCAATAAGTGGCCCAACCTGAACGTCTCGGAGCCATCAGTGTCCCCTCCTCCAGACAAGCAAACACTGTCGGCCATTACCTGCTCTAACGCCCAACAAAGAAGTTATGACCGCCAACAATGGATGTTGCTCAGAATTTCCAACATGGGATATGGTGGATCAGGGCAGACTAGGGACTGCACAGGAGTTCACAGAGGTGAATTCTACTCCCCTTCCCCCAGGTCCTGCTGTCACCATCACCTCATTTCAGTGAGGTCGGTCCCGGAGCCTCCATGTGTCCAACAATGATCTCACAGATCATGGAGTTCGTGGCCTATAAAGAAAGGGAGGGCAGCACCACTGTGGGCCAGAGAGCTGTCCATAAAGACTCAAAAGCATAAAGACATGGAAATGTAATCTTGGAAGTTTTAAAAGAATGTTTAAAAGAGAAGTTTAGGGGCCTCCCTGGTGGCACAAGAGGTTAAGTCTCAGCACTATGAAGCACTTACAGACCCGACATCTGCAGCCACTGCAGCACGAGTTTGATCCCAGCCAGGAGGTAACCCACATGGCACAGCAGCCCTCTCCTGTCTCACCTGCTGCTCCCCTCAGCAGTGTACTTCAGTCAATCCACCTGTCTGATCCCCACTTTGTCTCTGGTGAATCCTTTCCCCCCATACTCCTATATCTCTGGCCTACACCCCAGCTCTTATAAGAATAAGTAATTTTTTAATTAAAAATAAAAGTTTAAAAAAAAATATGAACAGCTGGCACAGCCCCCACAGAACATTCTATCAGCTTCTCTTTCAAGTTAAAGCTCAGTGTAAATGGCTAAGAGGTTTTCCTGGACTAAGCAACATCAAAAATCAAAAAGGATAAAAACCATCTTTGACATCATAGCTATCTCTGAGCCTAACAGCAAGTGGCATCTAGTCTGGAGAGTATTTAAAGGCTATGCTGACAATTCATCTGTGTCCAGTAACTTTCTGTTCAGCCTGCTTGTCCAACCTCCCAGGGCCCCAGCCGCATGCTCTGGGCCAAGCCCTCTCTCACCTTACCTGGAAAAGCCTCTGAAGAACTTGTCTCCCAAATGCAGATAAAAGCTATAATGTGTCTATCTCCCATGTGTTATCTCTCTCTCCCAACTAGCCTTTACTGTTTCCACAATTCTAGGCATTGCTGAGGGTTCTTTAGATCCAAACTGTCTAAGCTGATCACGAAGCTGTTGACTGACTGAGGTTGGCTAATGCAAGATGGTCTCACTCACAGACCCGACAATGGCCCAACTCTCAGCCACAGAGCCTCAGTCTCCTGCAAAGACTTGCCTTTTGGTGACTCAAACCTATGCACACAATAGTCTCAGAATTCCAAATTCTGCAAGAAAGCAGGATGCTTTCCGTCCTCTGTCTGCGCTGTATTGGCTGATGCTTCACTAGCCAAACAATCAGATGACCAAGTCTAGACTCATATTTTAATAAAAATTTACAAAATCTATGCTGCTTTCTCCTTTCCCTTCATCAGTTTAAGTTTCTCAGAGTTGTCTATTTTTACCCCCTTCTAATTGCCTTAGTGAAATTCTGGTTTTAAAAAATTCTTGGTTTTAAAAAACAAGCCCCACAAAATGCTAATGAAATAAATCCCAACAAAATGAAGACACCTTCCCTCTCGTCCTAGCATTGCCAAAAATCAGACATAATTCTGCTTTATAAAAGCTGGTTCTGGGGGCCTCCCTGGTGGCGCAGTGGGTTAAGCAACGCACTATGAAGCAAACAGCAGCCACCGCACGAGTTCGATTCCTGCTGCCGGCCGGGGAGGAGACCCACATGGCACAGCAGACCTCTCCTGCTGTGCCCACTGCTCCTCTCAGCAGTGTACTTCCGTTGATCTGCCTGTTCTGCTCCCCGCTCTCTGTGGTGAATCCTCTCACAACCCCCCCACATCTCTGGCCTGTACCCCAGCTCTTGTATGCATAAATAAATAAA
>JAGFMF010011958.1:9254591-9266644 GCA_019455555.1 Galemys pyrenaicus | reverse complement strand
GTACCCCAGCTCTTGTATGCATAAATAAATAAATCTTTAACCAAAAAAAAAAAAAAAAAAAGCTGATTCTGATGAAGTGGTGAATCAAGAACATTCACTCTTGCTGGTCTGAAAATACATATTCCTGTTCTATGGTATATTTGTATTATCTCTGGAAGTATAATTTGCATGAAGACATCTTTTAAGACATTCATAAATGATTGTTACATGACCAGTGTAATGAGATCTGTAAACCTTAAAAATCTGCATCTCTAGTTGGTCATTGATAACTTATGACTCTGAAAAGGCCATTTAAATTAATCTCTTCCATTTCTAAAATCTTAACTACATATGAGACCGTTGTTTGTTTGTTAAACTGGAAGAATATCTCTGGGGCCTCTCTTCTCCCTTCCAGCATCAAAGTAAAATTCCATTGCTCTGTTTGATTTTGTTTTACAAAGAGTTCAAGAGTCAGTAATTAATGCAATACTACTCAGCTATTTGTATATATTAAAAAGATAAGAAAAATAAGTCAGAAGAAGAAAGACAAATACCAGATGATTTTAGTCATAGGCCAAATGTAGAGAAACGAAACAAGGGAACACAAAACTAAATCGAAACAAACCCTAGAAATACAGCTGTGGAATTGAGGCTACGAGAGGGGGAGGGCCAGGGGTTGAGGGGAAAGGGGAGGGGGCCCAGTGACTATGGAGAGGGTTACCACCTGCAGTGTGGTAACATAGATGTGAAGAAGTGTGAACTTGTACCCCAAAATCACGTGATCCTATAGATCAATGTCACCTCAATAAAAAATAGTAGGATTTTAAGTTTTTTAATGTCTGCGATTATTTGAATTAACAGGAAGCATTCCTATTCCATGGTCACCAAAAAAGCTAGGAGTCAGCCCTTGGGAAAATCTGGAGAATGACAGAGGAGGGAAAAGATAAAACCTGAGTTTACTAACTTGAGGGACTTGTCTGCGCCCTTCCCTGGCACAGTCCTAAGGAAGACAAAGGCTGACATGGAAACAGCATCTGGGCCAGTGGGTGCCCTCTGTACTGTGGCCCTGTTCCGTGGGAGACAATAAACATTCCTAAGCCCAACTCAAGGCCGCCTGCTCTAGCCAGAGGCCCCCCAGGAAGAGAGACAGGATGCACAGAGCACAGGACAGTGTCCAGGCCACCATTCATGGACCAAGGAGGATGAGAGCAAGAATGCAATGGCCTGGGGAAAGGGAGGAGAAGGGTGGTGAAGGCCAAGCTGAGGAAAGGTCACCGGCCACAGCCCTGGAAGGCAAACAGGTGGCCCAGATTACTCCACAAAGGTGGGGGTGAGACGGATTGCCGCCAAGCCCTCCCTCCAACTAAGGATGGAGGGAGGCTGCTCTAGGAGACGGCATGGCACGAGTGGAAAGGCACTTGAGAAGGGGCCAGATCGTTGGGAGGGTGTGACCAGAGGCAGCGGGCCAGGAGCTGCTTGTGGCTGCTACAGGATTGCGGTGTCTTACAGAAATATATCACTTTAGTGTAATTTTACATATGTTTAGGTCTTCTTCACTCAGCTACTGTAACTAGAGTGATCTGATAAAGTCACCGTGTGACCCAGAGCCCCAGAGGTGAGCAGAATTCTAGATAAGGCTGGAGTCCACCCCAAGATGTGACCCTGTGACCCTGGTCAAAGGAAGTTTGTGTCCTGGGGAGCAGCTGCTGCTGACCTGCTTCACCAACCATGGGAGGGGGGTGGGCACTGCTTCCTTTGAGGACAGGACTGGCAGCATCAACAGAGCTTCCCAGCCCCTGCCAAGCACAGGCAATGGGGGTGCAGGAGGGCACCCCTGACCCTCAGCCCCGACCCTGCCTGGCATGCAGGTAGGATTCCAAACACCTTACTGAGTGCCCACACCGAGCCCCCCATGGTCAGTGAAAAAGGACTAGGAAGGTGAAGGGCAAGTTCACAGGTCACAAACTTTAATTCCTATAAGAGGCAGGCAGGTAACATAAATGAGTGGGAGGGAGGCCAGGGAAGGAGCGGGAGCGGCATGGTGGATTAAAGTCGTCCCTCGCACGGATCCATACTATCCTGTGAGGTGCAAACATATGGTAAAGCGATTTAAAGTAGTGAAAAGAGTCAAGAATGTGTCTTCTCACCCCAGGCCCTTGAGAGCAGGCACGGTTTGGAGATGTTTTTCCTCAGGTTGTGGGGTTGAGCTGTTCCTAGTCAGACAGCAGGTGGCGCTAGTGCCAGAGATTTAGAAAAGGGAACGAAATTGAGTTTCTTAACTCATTTCCAGTAACTTCTCTCCCTCCTCCCCCACAGAGCCTTCTCCAGCCCCACCTCCTGTTCCCAGGCCTGGGCCAAGTCCTCGCGGGCCCTAGATGTCCGCTTCCAGATGTTTGGTGTCACAGTGGGGGAACTAGCTCTGGAGACACCCCCCCTTCACCGCTGGTCAGGCAAGATGTGAGTGTGGTATGGAGAGGCCTGGAGGAAGGTGGGACTCGGCGGAGAGAGAAAGAGAGAACTGAATTTGCCCACAGACTCTAGTGCCCTGTTGGGCGATCAGGCTCCGTGGTCCGAGCCAGGAAGTGTCCCTTTCCTACCACCACGGGTCCCTCAGATCCCCTCAGCAAGGGTGGGGTTTCTGAAGGGGAAAGCAGCCCTACTTTAGATGAATTTCTTCAGGAATTTGAGCAATCGTGGGAAACTCAAGGCTGAGCTCAGGCTGAATGGGAGGCTGCAGGAACTGAGGTGAGGAGGGACACTAAGAGAGTTAAACAGAGGCTTGTGCCCAGGCCTCAGGGGCTGAGGCCTCAGTCGCTAGTTTTTGCCAGGTGTGCCTATCCCCTCGCATGGGCTGCCTGGCTCCTCATGTTCCTGCAGCCCTCAGGTCACAACTGTGTAGCCTTATTTCATCCTCACGCATTCACAGGTGGTGGCTGCTCCTCTGGGGAGTCCTCCAGGCTTGCCCCACACAGGGTGCTGTGCTCTTGGCCCAGAAGCTACCCCAGCAGCTGACATCCCCAGGGTACCCAAAACCATATCTCAGAGGCCAAGAGAGCACCACTGACATCGAGGCTCCAGAGGGCTTTGCTGTGAAGCTCATCTTCCAGGACTTCGACCTGGAGCCATCCCAAGACTGTGAACTGGACTCTGTCACAGTGAGCTGGGCTGGGGTACTGGTGGGACTCTGGGGAGAGAGGCTGCTCACCTGGAGCCCAGGGGCAGTAGAGGGTGGCTGCACCCTGGATCATGGAAGATGGATGAGGACCCCAAGTCAGGAGCTCAGGTCCTGGCTTCCCTGGGAGGAAAGGGTTTGCCCCAGTGCCCAGCCCTCCTCCAGCAACCACACCCCTGCTGCCCCCTGGGCCCCATGGAGCAGAGGCCAGGGCAGCAGGACAGACTCTGCCTCCTGAGAGCTTACAAAGGGTCACACAAATTCCTAGAGAAAAAGAGCAAGAATTAAATAGTCTGTCATTAAAAATGCATCACCGGGTTTCATGGAGCACTCTCCGTCAGGCTAGGCAGCTGGGTATAAGGAACACCAAAGGGTTAGATGATTGCCCTTGCCTTAGAGAAGCAACCACAAAACTTATGACGAGGCACTCAGAATATAGACTCTTTTAAAATACTGCTTTACGTTATCTTTTGGTGTAAGTTTTTATATGAAAGTAAAACATGCACAGTTTTTGCTATTCTTTTTTTAATCAGAGTTACAAGAATTATAATGAACAACAGCAGATCCCAGGCATGCTCTCTACCCATCACTATGTCCCAGGGGCAATCATTTACAATCATGTAGCTGTTTCATCTGATATTACTTTCATATGTGTAAATACCATGCTTATTCTGGTTTGCTTTTGGTTTTTGCATATTAATGATTGATTTCCAACTGTAGAATGAGGGCTGGCTTTATCTTGCCTGGCTCTTCAGCACCCTCATTTCCCCTCCTCCATTATCATTTTTATTTTTTTTTAAGATTTATCTATTTATGCATACAAGAACTGGGGTACAGGTCAGAAATGTGGGGGGCAAGGGGATCCATCAGAGACAGAGTGGGGAGCAGAACAGATAGATCTACTGAAACACACTGCTGAGGGGAGCAGCGGACGAGGCAGGAGAGGTCTGCTGCGCCATGTGGGTCCCCTCCCTGGCCAATGGCAGGGATCAAACTCGTACTGCAGAAGCTGTGGTTTACTCCATAGTGCGTTAATTAGCCCACTGTGCCACCAGGGAGGCCCCCATTATCATTTTTAGTTACATCTCTTAGGAAAGAAAGTTCTTCCACTCTCCATCAAGGTCTTTCAACTGGTATAAGACAGATTAACAGGAGAAAAACAAACTTAATTTCATATCCACGGAACCCACATAGGCAGGTAAAATTCCATGTGTGCATTACCTTGAGCTGAGGAGTGGAATAACAGCCTGGGACTTCAAACGGGGTAGAAGATAATTCACAACACAATAAAAACAGATGTTTGGCAATTAGATGTTTGCCCTGCCATGCAGATAGGTCATAAAAATTTAGTTATGCTGATAATTCTCGTTTTGTAAGGTCCCTGTGTAAATTCTTCTAGGTGTTAAGGAAGAGGCAAAAGTTTCTCTTGGGCCTGCAGGGTCTCAATTGCCTTCAGCTCAATATATTCCACACACCAAAGGGGAAGACTTGTCCCGAACCCCTCCATGTTTATATTCACTGTTCACAATGTTAGGAGCATAAAATACTGTATCCAGGCATGTGATGTCCAAGAACAGTTCCTCTCTTCTGCAACTTTGTATTTTCCCAGGAGTCAATAATTAAGCTGAGTTCTTTAGGGGTTTTGTTTAGTTTTGTTTTGATGTTTCAGTTTGTTTAGTTCTCTCTAAACTAATCTTCCCCCAAACTCTTAGCCAGAATAAATCTCCTCTTGGCATATGCAAATACATATCTGAATCTCTTTATCTTCTTATTGATGATATCCCACCTGAGGCTCTTTTTTTTTTAAAGATTTATTTATTTATTTATGCATATAAGCACTGGGGTACAGGCCAGAGGTGTGTGGGGGGGGGGGTGAGAGGATTCACCACAGAGAGTGGGGAGCAGAACAGGCACATCAACAGAAGTACACTGCTGAGGGGTGCAGCGGGCACAGAAGGAGAGGTCTGCTGCACCATGTGGGTCCCCCCCCTGGCCAGCAGCAGGGATCGAACTCGTGCTGCAGTGGCTGCTGTTTGCTTCATAGCGCGTTGCTTAACCCACTGCGCCACCAGGGAGGCCCCCACCTGAGGCTCTTTTCAAGACTTCTTTCTCCTTAGGAGTTTTTTGCTCTCTAAGAACCCCCTCGTATTATAGGAGCGCCCTTCTCTCTAATTCTGGGGATTTCCTTTAATTTGTCCTGTCTTAGAACTGTATTCCATAACATTATCATCTTGGGGCCTCCCTGGTGGCACAAGGGGTTAAGCCTCAGTGCTGTCAAGCTATCACCAACCACTATGACCTGAGTTCGATCCCCAGTCAGGGAGGGGACCCACATGGCCCAGCAGACCTCTCCTGCCGCGCCCACTGCTCCCCTCAGCAGTGTGTTTCGGTCCATCTGCTTGTCCTGTTACCCACTCTGTCTCTGGTGAATCCTCTCACCACCACCCACCCACCCACCGACACACACACACACAAATACACACCTCTGGCCTACCTACACCCCAGCTCTGGTGTGCCTAAATAAATCTTTTACAAAAAATAATTATCATCTTGGTTTATACCCTCATTTTAAAGGAACATGTTCTCCTCCAGAAAGGGGACAGTGGGAACTAAATATTAGAGGGTCTCACACATCCATAAATGTCTTTATTCTACCCTCCCCGTTGATGGGCAGCTGATCTGGGTTGCATTCACTCTAGAACTCTAGGAATTTTATCTCTTTACAGACCTTTATTTTCCTTATTATCAATATCCTAAAATTTGTCCATACTTATTAATTATTGACAATTATCATTAATTGATAATAAGAATTACAAGTGTCCTTAATATTATTAATAAGGGTATTATTATCCTTATTATCAGTATCCTAAAATTTGTCAATAATTATCATTATATGTGCTATATGCGTATCATTTTGTAGTCATTGTATAGGATTCTTTTAATCTAGAGATTATTTTAATCTCAATCTTTCAATTCTAGGAATGGTGTGTTATTTTTTAACAATCTCTAGATGTCTATTTTCTTGATTTTTCTCATTCTAGAGCTCTTGAGATGTAATTATTATCTATTCTGGACTGATTCTCTGGTTTTGTTATCCATCCTATTCTGTTTTTTATCTCTTTGTCTTTTTGTTCCACTTTCTAGGAAATTTCCTCATTTTAAATACCAATTTTTTAATATTAGTTGTTTCTACTGACATATTTTTCCCATCTAAAGGCTTATTTTTATTTTCTAAATTGCCTTTTTATAAAACATTGTTCTTCTTTCACAGGGAAAATAGCTACCATGTTCCCTCTGTTGGGATTATTTTTAAATGTTTCTTCTGCTCCCTATATTATGTCTACTTCATCCATGTTCCTTCTTACTGTTCATTTGTTTTGGTCTCCGTTTTTTGTGTTAGGGACTTTACTGATAACCCTTGGGTGTTCTTTCACGTTTAAGGACAAAGTATTAAAAGGTACTGGATGCTCAGTGTGATTAGCTACAACAGTCAAATGACAAGCTTGAAAAAGGAATGATCGGGGGGCCTCCCTGGTGTTGGCAGGGTTGAGTACAGCACTGTGGGGCTTCCACAGCCACTGCAGCCAATCCCCGGCCAGGGAGGGGACCCACATGGCGCTGCAGACCTCTCCTGTCTCTCCCGCTGCTCCTCTCTGCAGTGGATTTCAGTAGATCTGTCTGTTCTGCTTCCTGCTCTGTCTCTGGTGAATCATCTCACACATACCCCACCCCACGCCTCTGGCCTGTACCCCAGCTCTTGTATGCACAAATAAATAAAACCTTTAAAAAAAAAAAAGAAAAAGGAGTGATCAGCAAGTTTACCCAAATGTGCTATTTGGGACCACCCAAATGTCAACATGCAGAAGCATTTCCTTTGGGGACTGACCCCTTCTAAAGGAATCCACCCATCTTCTGCTCAGGGTTGCCAGCATTCTGGTAAAAAAAAGCAGAGGAGGGCATTTCCCTCCTTGATCTGTAGACTTTCACGATTCCCCCTCTTTTCATACTGACCTTCACACTTCTTTCAAGTGTGCTGGGGGGGCCCCAAGTTTAGACTCACATCAGGCCTTCTATCAGCTGCAGTTACCCGGCTGCCAAGGTGGGCAAAGGGGCCTGGAGTCCTGAGGTCTGTGTCCAGCTTCTTTCACCCCATCCCTCGGCCCCATCCTTAGAGGTTCTGGTGACCTTGATTTCGGAAACTCTGCTAGATGCTGTGATGAGAACCTGTTTGTTCTGCGTTGACTTCCAGTTTGGCAGACTCGGTTCTTCTCATTCATCTCATCCCACCTTCCAAAATGTTATCTCTCACCTTAGTCCTCGATCATCTATATCATTTTATCCCTTTCCTGTCATATTAGTGGAATTGGGGGCAGTAAAGGAGTACACGCATTTTTGGTAGCATGAGACTGCGGGGTACCCTGGAACCCACAAATCTGCACCCCCTAAAGGGATCTGGCCATTCATGTGTACAAAGACAAAGCATACTTTTAGTGTAAAAAAAAAAAAACTTCAATAGGATTAGTGTGCACAGAGAGAGAACAGGAGAAAGGATATTAATTTCCCAATAAAACACCCAAAGTTACCCATCCCCTCATGGGTAAATGCCCAGACAAGCAGGGTCAGCCCAGACAGAGCCACTGAGTCCTGAAAGTTTGCCACAAACCTAAGGCACCTTCTGGCGGAGAACCATAGGAAAGGGACAGACAAGGCCAGGCAAGTCCAGGACAGAAGGAGAAAAATCAAAGTACAAATCCAGGTAAAAGCTGCCATGGTCAGCCTCCCCATAGGTCTCTCACCTGCAAGACACACAACAGAATGAACTTTGAATCAGCTGGGAGTTCGCACCCTCCTCCCAAGACTGCAAGCAGATGCTGAAGGGTGCACTAGGGTGTGATGAGGCTTCACAGACCATTTTACAGAAGAGAAAACTGACATCTGAGACATTAAGAAACTCCCCATGTCCCACAGGGAATTAGGAGCAGAGTCTGGAATTTAACTCCGATCTGAAGACTCCTGGGTGTGTGCTCATCTTGCTTTGCTAGTTAAACTCCTAAGTGGTTTCATTTGGCCAAAGCTCATGAAGGATAACAAGAAAGCTGGTAGGTTTTACAAGGGTAAAGAACAGAATTCATCTGAATGTAGAGGTTTAATCGGCTTTAATAAATGATCATGATGGGCCTCCCTGGTGGCACAGTGGGTTAAGCAACGCACTATGAAGCAAACCACAGCCACTGCAGCACGAGTTCGATCCCTGCTGCCGGCCAGGGAGGGGACCCACATGGTGCAGCAGACCTTTCCTGCCTCGCCCGCTGCTGCCCTCAGCAGTGTGTTTCACTCTATCTACCTGTTCTGTTCTCTACTCTGTCTCTGGTGAATCCTCTCACCTCCTGCGACTCTGGCCTGTACCCCAGTTCTTGCATGCATAAATAAATAAATCTTTAAAAAAAATAAATGATCATGAATTGGGCAGCACCCCATCTAACAGCCGTAGGGCTCTGCAAGGGCTTGCTTAAAATGGAAGGTTTTTATAGTTAGAAAGAGGGTGGGATAAGCTCATTAGCCAAAGAAAAATTATTTCAAGAAAAGCCACTTCTATTAGGGAAAGGCAGAAAAGGTCTTATCATGCAGTTGACCTCACTGGTGCTAACAGGGAAACTCCAGATTGAGGCGTTTAGAACTTCCACTTTTCAGAAAAGCTAAAACTGCGGTTGGGTGAGGTATTTAGTCTTGGAGTTAGTATGAAAGATTCCATTTGGGGCCTGCTGTTTTGCTTTTGATATTTTTTTTATAACCAAAAAGATCAGTTAGAGGGCCTCCCTGGTGGTGCAATGGGTTAAGCAACGCACTATGAAGCAAAACACAGCCACTGCAGCACGAGTTTGATCCCTGCTGCCGGCCATGGAGGGGACTCACATGGCGCAGCAGACCTCTCCTGCCTCGCCTGCTGCTCCCCTCAGCAGTGTGTTTCAGTCAATCTGCCTGTTCTGTTCCCCACTCTGTCTCTGGTGGATCCTCTCACCCCCACACCTCTGGCCTGTACCCCTGTGCTTGTATGCATAAATAAATAAATCTTAAAAAAAATACATATATATACACATATAACCAGTTAGAGACCATTTCCTATAGCAAATGCTTATTCCCCAAGAGCTACACCTCTTAAATATGGGGACTTCTATTTGCCAATGTTCTAAGGAAAGAACAATATTGGCACATGCCCAAGCAAAGCATTTGGGGTGACTAAGAAGTTTCTCTGTGCCAACTATTAGCCAGTTAATATGATCACAGCAAGATGGGCTGGACAGAGTCTTAAAGGAACTTGAGCTGTAGGGAGAATGAGAGAATGAAAAGCTGGCAAAAACCCAGGAAATGTGGACTGCTTTGAAAGAAAGAAAATGAGCTGAGCAGTGAGCTGTGTGCCCAGAATTCAGCCTGTGCCTGAAGTATGGGCTGGGAGCGACTTCCAAAGGGCCCTCAACAGGAAGGGGTCTGAGCAGGGACTGAAAGAGAACTAACCTCCTTACGGAACAGATTAAGTCAAACAGGAACCCCAGCATGCCCATACTGCATACACTGCGGTGTGTGTGAATCCACCTGTGAGGCTTCATTTACAGTTCATGGGGTGAAAGAGAGACACTCCCCAACAAGGGAAGGCCAGGAGCCCCAGAGGTCAGTCTTTGCAGGTCTCATTGCTTCACAGCTGTTGACCCCACAGGAAGTTAGAGACGTTAGAGGCAGTGATGGTGGAGGAAACCAATGGGAGGGGCTGTGCCTGTTACACAGGATCTGGAAACCGTGGTGCCACAGGCGCCATGTTAAGCATCAGGGCCCTGGTGGTGAGCAAATTCAATGTAATTGCTGCCTTTCTAGGGTTTACAATAGTGGACTATTGGAGGGGAGCCTACGTGTTCCAATGAACTTCTTTTTTTTTTCTTTTAATTTTTAAAAAATATTTATTTATTTATGCATACAAGAACTGGGGTACAGGCCAGAAGGGGGGGGTGGGTGAGAGGATCCACCAGAGACAGAGTGGGGAACAGAACAGGCAGATTGACTGAAACACACTGCTGAGGGGAGCAGCAGGCGAGGCAGGAGAGGTCTGCTGCGCCATGTGAGTCCCCTCCCTGGCCGGCAGCAGGGATCGAACTCGTGCTGCAGTGGCTGCGGTTTGCTTCACAGTGCGTTGCTTAACCCACTGCGCCACCAGGGAGGCCCCCACAGTGAACTTCTTGAAGAAGGTAACTTGGTAGGCTCTATGAGATCATTGCAGTAGGCCAAAGAAATATGCTAGGCATCTGGCCACAACTGCAAGAAACTTGGGAATCAGTGATGAAACAGGAACCTGCTTGAGGAAGATCCCATGAGGTGCAGCTTCTGAGCGCCAGAGGTGGGCAGACCTTCTAGATGGGCCACTTGAAGTCCACACCCATGCTGTGACAGACTCATCCCACACCTGCCTATTCCCGTCTCCTCCCCTCGCAGGTCACAGCCAGTGGGATAGAGCCAGTTCGGCTCTGTGGGCAGCAGGGCTCCCCACTCGGAAGCTCCCCTGGTCAGAGGGAGTTTGTGTCCTTGGGGCGCAGTTTACAGCTGACCTTTCATGTACCTGCCTCCTCTGAGGGGAGAACCACCAGTCTCCACAAGGGCTTCCTGGCCCTCTACCAAGCTGTGGGTGAGTGTCCCTTCTGACTTGGGGGGGGGGGCTGCCTCTGTCCCAAGCCATACCCTCCCCATCCTGAAGTGACTGGTGGGGGCTTGAGTGACTGCTGAGGCTGGGGGCACAGGGACACCAGGGCCTAACCCAGACCCACCCCAGCCTCACCCCCGAGGGTGAGCAGTAAAACTAAACTGCCAACCTGTGCTCAGCTCCCAGACTTAATTCTGTGCAGATTTACAGTGCTTATGGGTCATCTTGCTTTTGAAGAAGAGCCAAAAACCAGATTTTTAAGTGAAATTCTAATTTCCAAATGGTAACTCAGATTTTTTTGAATGGCAATCTAGATGATAAAAACTTTTTTAAAAAATGTAGTAGGGGGCCTCTCTGGTGGCACAGCAGGTTGAGCGCTGCATTGTGAAGCATCCGCAGCACAGCAGTATGGGTTCAATCCCTGGCCAGGGAGCTGACCCACATGGCTCAGCAGACCTCTCCTGTCTCACCCGCTGCTCCCCTCAGCAGTGTATTTCAGTCGATCTGCCTGTTCTGTTCCCCACTCTATCTCTGGTGAATCCTCTCACCCCTGCACCTCTGGCCTGCACCCCAGTTCTTGTATGCATAAATTAATATTTTAAAAATAAAAATAAAAGAATAATGCAGGGTAAACTAAATATGAGTATGGACCAAACTGAATATGAGTATGGGCTCATAATTATGTTGTAGTTGAATGGCCACTGATTTCTTATAGGTATGAACTATAATCAGTCCCCCAACCAGGCCAGCAGAGAACCTAAAGCTTTCAACACACCTGAAGATGACCCCTCCAAGACCCAGAGCCACTGCTGGGAGCCCTATTATCAAGCAGGTGAGTTCCCCATCTGCTGGGAATCCGGCTCCTGTCTCACTCTCCCCAGACTCTGGGTGCCTACCCGCTTGGCCCCACACAACCTAATTCTGACCCTTTACTGCCCCCTTCTACTCCTCAGAGACACTCACCTGCACAGCCCAGGCCCCCTGGACGGAGACGGAGGTTCCTCACTGTGTGCCTGGTGAGTCACGTCCTCCAGCACCGTGACTGTGCCACCTCCCAAACGTGTCAAGTTGTCCTTAGACTTGCAGGGCAGGACACAGTGTTAAAGCCTTCAAATTGATAGGAGGGGGCCTCCCCTGGTGGCGCAGTGGGTTAAGCAACGCACTACGAAGCAAACCGCAGCCACTGCAGCACGAGTTCGATCCCTGCTGCCGGCCAGG